>CM044990.1:7119633-7198131 GCA_024542945.1 allo-octoploid hybrid of Carassius auratus x Cyprinus carpio
TATTTTAGTGCTGGCTGGAATTGCCAAGTTTACTGCAATTTAATATTCTGTGCCATTCCAGAAGGACGTATTAACTATGTTTTTGGTCCATTAAATGCTTATTAAAGTAATAGTTCACACAAAAATGAACATTTTGTCATTGTTTACTCACCTTCATGTCACTTGGGCCTTTATACGTTTATAAATCGCACATACAATCAGATTTGATCCTAAATATCCCATGTCAAAAGTGAACAACAAATCAGATTTATAAAGGCAGAAACTGACATGAAAAATTTAATTTTTCTGTCCTGATAAACCAACGAATTTATTATTTTTAATGTAAAAAAGAGGCAAACACAACATGCATTTATATAATAATATGCACAAATGAACAACATTTTAACTGCTTTTTAATAATCGCATGACTAAAATGAATTAATATTAAACTATTAAACTCATATATATATATATATATATATATATATATATATATATATATATATATATATATATATATATATATTTATATATATATATATATATAAAAAACATTCTAAAAAATAATGATCATGTATACGAATTGTATGAAAATGTGAACACCACACATAAGTTTTCCAAGAGTATGCTTTGGTCATTGATGATGATTGCTGATTCCGAATCATAGAAAGATATTTCTGGATGTCATATAGGAGTTGATGCACTTTTACGTGATGCAAATGAATTTTAGATGCAATACGATTCATTGATGCATTTTGTACATTCAAGATGTTTTATAAAATCGTTTAATAGGAAGATTTCAGAAATGTTCATAGTTAGGATCATTATATGCATGCTTTTAAAATAAGGTTCCACTTCTTTCAAAGAAGATTTTTTTTTTTTTTTTTTAGGAACTGCTAAATATATTCCTGTCATTTTGCTTAGAATTTCAATATAATAAATTCAGTTTTGGACTGAAATGAACTGTGCCATTCTTTTTGCCAGTGACTGAAGTCACTTCATGATTTTTATTTTTAATTTATTCTCCAAATTCTATCGTTATTATTCACATCCTGCCCATAATTGAGGCTGTTCATGACTCACACACCTAAAAGCCAACTGAAATTCATTTACCCTAAAATTAGCTCCAAATATCCATCTATTTACAGGCAGAAAGTTCTATTGTTAGCTGGACCTTCAGTTATCCAGCACTCTTTTCAAAGCGCTACCAACTCATCACCCTTTCCTTCACCCCTTTTCACCTGTGTGTATATGTGTGAGTGTGAGGCTTTGCACATGACATGGAAGCACACAGGTGAGGAGTCTGAAAGGGACCTGCTTACACTGACAGACAGAGCAAAGGACAGATGTCTTACAATCAGATACAGAGAGACAGATAGAGAGAGACAGCCAAAGTGAGAGACAGATGGGTTGACATGCTGAATTACTTTCAGGTATTATATAGAGTAGACTCTGGAGCTAAAATGGAACTAAAAAAATAAATAATAATTTTCTTAATTTATTCTTAACACAAAACACCACAAAAGCACAGTGTTTGTGTTTACAATTCCATATATATACCTTAGTATTCAATGTATGCTTTAAGAACAGTTTAAAATTTTTTAAAATGAATTAATATTTAAATGTAATGTTGGTGAATTCTGAGAGGCTAGCAATAGCAAGCTAGCTTTGAAAGCATAAGATCCCACCCTCCAAATTAATTACTTTCCAAAGCCACTCCTACTCCAAAACACATGAATGCGCACAGGCAGACCAACCCGTGACACGATGAGGGCAATAACAAAAATAATGTAAACAAAATAGAAAACAGTTCCACAAATAACTTTTTAATCTGTGGAAAACCACCTACAGATGGTTTAAATAATTAAGAAATCAATATGTTGATTTAAGAAAAGTGTGCAAGAGCCACTCCATATGCCCATACAGTCAACTCAAAGGGGATTAAACACATTCATGTGCATTTAATGAATATTATCTTCAAAGCAAAGCTTCCTTTTAACAAATGTAAAGGTCCTTACGAGACACAAGACTCTTCAACCTGGTCACGACATAAGGTAAACAGGATCAGTCATCTTAATGGGCCAATTTATTTATAACCTTCACTAAACTCTAAGGGTTTTGAAATATTTCAAGCTGTCTTCAGTGAACCTGTATATATAAGTTCATTCTTCTCATCTTTCTTCAGCATTCCACAATACCAGTTGCTTTAAATAACATCTATTTTGTAATTCACCTTGAAGACTAGAGCTCAATATGTTAGGTCTACATTGTTTTGTTCACTGTAGAACAATAAGAAGGGTACCTGAAGCTCAAGTTGACTGGGAGGGTGATAGCAGAAGTCCAAAAAATAAGGGCCACCCTAATATATATTGTCCGTTTCCAACAAGGCAGTGTGTGAGTGATCTGTCAAAATGGTTCAGACTGAATCGCGACCCTATTCACTAATCCGATTCATTGAAATGAGCTGACTCATAAGAGTCATTCAGTTGTGGAAAATGTGAAGAAGTGATTTCTTTCGTGACATTATGAGTCATTATGAGTTCGAATTCGAAACCAGCGGCAAACAACACAGTACATACACAACATATTTGCTGAAATGTTTTAAGAGAAAACGTTTCTCGGGTCAGTTATCGCTAATCTTCTTTGACAGACAACGACATATAAACTCGACTAAACTCGACATAGCAGCATTTTACCAGTTAAACAAGGCTGAAACTGGTTAACTTGGTCTGCTACTATGTTTTATTTAAATAGGAGGTTTGTACAGTCATTTACAAAATTCATATTGGGGATGCTGTACCATTTATTATTTCTACAAAGATTAATGTGTAAAGATATACAGAATTAATGCACCAAATACCCAGTCTGAGGATGATATGTAAACAAGTTGCTTGTGTGATTATCTTACATTCACTATCCCTTTCATTTTCCCAGAAAGCTGCTGATTGTTGAGAAAGAGGAGAAGAGAAGGGTTCATAACTCTTGACTGGGAGAGAGCAGCCCAGTGTGATGTGTTTGAAACTAACCAATTTAAGGCATAGCTTGGAGGGTCAAAAAGAACCAAAGGGCCTATAATTGGCATCTTTCTTGTCTTATTAAAGGAAAACATGTCCCTCTAGAATCCTTAAGCTCGACAAGCTTTTGTGCGAATCTTGAGCAAACACACACACACAGTCTGGATGAGATCGTTAAGTGCAGAGATGTGTGATGAACTCTGACAGGAAGGCCCAGCTGATCAGCTGAACTGATGAACATGGACTGCTGTCATTTTGAGAGGTTAAGAGTTGATGTTGTGTCTTTTTCTGTTGTTAGGGTTCAAAATGGAGGCGTTGGAGCCGTGGCCTTGAGTTTAGCACATTTAATGATACTGATGCATTGTGAGTTCAAATGTGATTCCTTGTCCTTTCCAACACTCATGATAGTTTGTAACTATTGTACATTTTGCCCAATTAATATTATTTCATATAATATCATCTGTACATTTTTCATACGGCCAGCTGAGGGTTAGGTTTAAGGGTGCAGCTTTACGCTTAATGTTTGTTTTTCAGTGAATCACATTGTACAAATTCAATACTATTTTGTGAATTTGTTGGCTTTTACACTTTTCCCAAATTGATTCTTGGTTATTTAAGCATTGAAATGGTTATGAACCTATATAGGTTAATTTGAAAATCACGGCTTTAAAGCATTTTTGCTTTTAGCTCAGTGGTTGATAGTTGAGTAGCTTATGCAGTTCTTTCTTGTCCATGCATTTGCTCTTGCACTATAAACTGCAATATAATTGTGTGCTTTGACCTCCAAATGTGGTTTGTTTGATCAGATCGCAGAATGCTGTCCACTTGTGACTGTATCACCTGAGAAGGATGTTATTAATTTATTTTACGTTACAGTCGTCTTGATGTCAACATTGTGCTGGTAGATAATAGCAAAATGTATAGAGCATTCAAGTGAGAGCTATTAACCACATTGATATGTGACACCCCAGGGATTTGATGTTTTAAAAGACATAGTACATCACTTAATCACTCTCTTTATAATACCCCTATTTCTGTTTTTTTTTCTAATATAACTTAATTTTTGTAGCATACAAATTTCTGAAAAGACTAGCTGAAAATTACTTTTTTTTTCTTGTTCACATTGACCCCACAACTTGACTACTTCTGTCACCAAATAATAACTAATTTTGCCAGTTCCATGAAGACAAAAGGCCAACTAAATTTATGTATTATTCAGTTTTCTATTTAAAGGTCACATGGGTAGGCCACCATGTACCATGTTCTGCATGCACGTCTGTTCTTTTAGCATGTGAAAGTCAATACCATGCTGCCTCAGTCAGGACCCCGCTGATCCATCTCAAATCTTTGCATCCAAAATAAGTGATAGTTTAAAATAAAGTTTGACTGTTTTCACTCTCTTAATGCTTAAAAAAAAGCATCAATTAACGATGCTTCTGATTTATTTTTTAACTGCTTAAAAACGCCAACATTCTTTTCCACCACAAATATTTGTAATGTATATGTGCAGTTATAAAATTTTTTTTTTTTTTTTTTTTTTTTGATGTGTGTGTGTGGTTGTAACAAAGATTACATATTGGTTGGAAAATACTGCTGCCAATTCCAAAGTAAGCATATTTAAAGCAATAGACAAATTGTTTGAATTAAACTCAATTCTACGTGCACATCATGTTAGCAGCTCGGGTGAGGTCTTTGTATCTCAGGCCTCAGGTTATCAATAGCTAAATTCGGTTATCAATTCACTTTTTAGTGCTTAATCTCATTCTGTGCACACACAGTTCAGTAATTTATGGGAGTGAGCACCTCATTCTAAAAACAAATTAACTTTGAAATTACAGAAATTCTAAATGTGTATAGACCTCTTTGCGAGAAATCACAGAAAACAAGTTACGTCTTAACTATGAGTGTTGCCAGAATTTAAATCCAAATGCGTTATCTTGGAAATAAGCCACATACCAAAATATCGTGAGCTGCACCTGCCTAATTTATTAACTCCATAAAATGGATTGCTTTTATGAGCCGAGCCCAAAGATGCTTAATTGATGCTTGCAATAAGTGGACGTGGCAACACTTCAAGAGCATGCTGTGCAAAGCAGCCTTCCAAACATAAACAAAACATGACGGCTCTGTTAATGGTGGTTTAGTTAACATCACAAAACAAGTCTTTGGTTGCTGTAATATTACTCTGGTAAAAAAAAAAAAAAAAAAAATGGGATACTAAATGAACAAGAGTGCCAATCATGCCAATTTTGAGAGTGAGTTCTGTTCCGCACACACATAAAACTTTTATTTTATAATTTATTTAAGGTGTGTACGTGGCCAATGTTCTTTTGCAATAAAACAAGCTATATAACATTTCCTGTTGTATGGTGACTTGCTTGTGGTAACAAGGTCTCCTGCAGTGGAGAAAATTGGTGCCGAAAATAGAAGGTGCTGCTGTTTTGCAAGTTTAGCAATATAATAACACTATATCAGAGTGTGTTGGAATAAATGCTAAAGTTTTCTCAACTTTTATCAGTATGACAGAGCTTAACTTGAGCTTTACAAAACCTTCCTCCTTTACATTCTCACAATCACCTTTGAAATGATTAGATTATCAGCATTCTCTGACACAGCATAAACTGAAGTGTGTACATGGCCTTAAACCTTGGATCAATGAATGAGACTCCGAGGAGATGGTCCTGAAGGTTACACTCTGTATATCTGTTTTCCAGGTCCTGACAGATGACTATCATGTCAAACTTTATGTTTGGACTGTCTTCATCGCTTGGTATCATTGTACAAACACTTTCTTCAGAGCGAGGATCACTGACACACATTTTTCAGGGCTCCAGAGCAGTGTAATTTTCATAAAGAGGTTAAGCAGATTAATAATTTCCTCTACAAGTTTCAGTTCACTGTCAGACAATACCAGTTCTTGACATTCTTCTTGGCATTCTTGTCCATTAAGGCAGAGTAGATGTCAGGCTGCTGCACCAGATACTACTTAAATGTGTCATAAATGCTGTTCCATTGATCTTAGATATCATGGATAAGTTTGTGAGCAAGTAAGTCTAGAATCGCAGCTGATACTTTTGCAGAAAAAAAAATGCATTACTTTCTAAGCTGCTCTTAGGTGGGGCACTCGGTGATACAGTAGTTCCTTCTTGGACATGCAAAGCAGAGCTTTTATAGTTCGGCCAAACTTAAACAAACAAACAAAAAAAAAAAACTAAAATGGTAATTTAGAAGTAATAGGCTCTTTTCTGTCCCGTTTTTAAAAACTAGTATATTAATACTAAAATAACTGTGGTGCAAATCATCCAGTTTGTGGCCCAAATCTGCCTTTTATTATTTTATTTTATTTTATTTTATTTTATTTTATTTTATTTTATTTTATTTTATTTTATTGATTGGTTTGTTTATATATAGTAAATAATTATTATATGAAATATTTTTAAAGAAACCTTTCTTAATTTATTTCATAATAATTTATGTTTCAAATACATTTTTATATGATGTAGTAAATGTGTTTTATATATACACATAGTGCAATCCCCAATCTTTGATCAGACTTATTAGGGCTACATATCTTTTGCTATGAACACCTCTAGCGCTTTAGTTATTGCTTTGTGATCTGAATGAGCACTAAGTGTCTGGTTAAAAACTGTGCTGTTCTGGCCCCGTCTGTACCTCTGTGTCGGGGTGATGCTGTAAATGGTTCATAATATCTGTTGTATTGCCATGAGGCTACACTTGCGTCAAGAACTATATGCAAACTTTTTGACCATGGTTTTGTTATTGACTGCAAATCTAAAGTGTGCTCATGTGGAAGTGTCACAACTGTTCTATATATCACTTTTGATTGCAGCATCTTTCTACTGCATTTAAATCTGTCCTATAGAATAAATAGTTCCTCAATTTGAGAACTTTTTTTTTTCACACAAACAGACATGTCACTCCAGGAAATGGATGCTTTCAATTTTAAAGTATAATTGTACATAATTTACATTCCCCACGCTTACATCAACATAATTACAGTTTTGCATAAAATGGGACCTAAAATAAATCACTTTTCTTCTTGCTGATTGCTCTTTATCACTGCTGCTATACATCCATTGTTTTGTCTCTTCTCCTCCAGTTTCTGAAGTGCCTTCACGGGGTATTCTTAAGGTCAAGGAACAGAACAACATTGTGAATTATGACAGCCCATCACCACACCACTGAACCTGCTGCTCTCTTCATAGCATAGAGTGTCTTTTTATACTCCTCACACAACAATGACATCATCTTGATTTCACATCCTTCACCTCAGCTCTTCTTTCCTGTTCTTGTGTGTTTTTCTTATGTAAATCCTCACAAAACCACCTTGAATGGGATAGGCCTATCAGAAACGTGACATGTTTTTATTTAAACCCAGTAGAAGCAAAGGATTTAGACATATGCATATGAAAATGCATAAACTAGCTCTTGTTGTCTTAAAACAATTTGTTTGACAGTTATTAATGCTGCTTTATGCACACGCAGATGGTAGACAACTTGTACCATATGTACTGTATCTGCAACCATAAACATTCTTTATCATACAAAGTAAGCCAAAATCTCCCTAAATTAAACATATTGATATTGCACTGCACATGCAAAAATAGAAAAATTGACTTTTTAGTTTAAATTGTGTTTAGATTGCAGTGTTTAGACTCAAAATATCTCTTTAATTTTGAAAGTGTCTTGCTCTTGACATCTAAAAATTGACTTCACAAAGCTGTTTTTATTCTTGGTGCAAGTGAAACTGTATTTAATATAGTCTGTTTAATCTTGTTCTTTAACCTGACTTTTTAATCTGTGCAGTTTTGATCATGGTTCTTGAGGATGAATATTTATCAAGTTGCAATTTTTTTTATTGAAACATTATCTGATTACATAATGTTCTCCTTTCGAGAGTGGGAGTGGGAATGGGATTGGGACGTGACCCAGGTTGGATTCAAACTTGGCTCCAACTGTTCTCATATTTTAACTAGTCTTGCTAATAAGCGAATTGTCAACAGCATCAGTGTGGATTGACAGAAGAGAGATTAAAAGAATAAAGGAGCAGCTGGTCAGTGTTTGCAGTGTACAGAAGGGAGAGCGAGTGTGTGAGAGAAAGAGAGACATAAACAGAGACAGAAGGAGAAAATATGGGCCTGAAACTCAAGATAGCATTTGCGCCTGGAAATTTGGCCTTCACACTGACTATACCACAAAAGCGTATTCATCAAAATTAATTGCAAGGCACAATCTTTCTTCCTGGATATAAAGAAGCTCTCTTAGTGGGCGAAAGGTCATTTTTTTCCAGGCACAACTGAATCAAAAGAGCAAGGAATGTATAATAAGCATTATAACACATGATGATAAAATGTCTCTTCAAAAAGCATAAAAAAAATAAGATTTACTGAAAATTCCATTTGCAAGGTTTTGCAGACTTTGAGTAGATTTTAATAAATAAAATATATGCACCTTTCCAAGGTAATTTGAAATGAAATGAGAGTAAATCTCTCAAGTAAAGTAATACTTTCCTACAAATCTGATGCATCTATCTGATAAAATACAATATATTGGTGAATATTGTGGGTTATAATATAGAAATAAAATAGCGTATATCCTTCAGACAATGTTGAACTGGAAGATCATCACTGGAAAGGGGTTCTTCCAGCCATGGATAAGATCTTTGAGAGGGATTGTCTGACTAAAGACAAACATAAATGATGAATTAGACAAAGCACATCAATAACTCTCTGAGTGCTGCTTAATGAGGCATATAAACGAACAGATAAGAAGTTAGTCTGGACAATCCCATTTATCAGTTCTCCAGAGTGACCTATATAAAAAAGGAATGGCCAGGGATTTTATACATTTCAGACAAATGCTGTATTACTGTGTGCAGTGCTGTTCTAGTCTATAGCCACGGAAGGGGTTTTGGCTCCTTGTGTACTTTTTCTCAAAGACAAATAATCTATTAAAAACACTTATGTTGCTATGTGTCATCTACTGTATGTTATTTAAAAATAAGCCTTTTTTGTTTTTTCAAGTAAGCAATATTCAACATGTGACTTGATTCAGTGAGAATCCTTATGAAAAATTAATTCTAAATTATGCACAATTTCAATGCATATACACCCCATATTGATGAAGTATAACTAAATCTGCTTGATCTGTTCTAGGAAAAAAAAAATGTGACAGTGAAATCCACAAATGTGAAGTCCACAAATTGGCATAAATTGATTTCAAGTCAGTCTTGTTTCTCATGTGTATAAGAAAGATACTTAATAAAGTTTGCTTTCTTCATCAAAGTTTTATCAGTTAATTCACAAGTTCACCCCCCAAAAATGCACATTCTGTCATTACTTTCGACATGACTTTCTTTCATCCATAGAACACAAATGATGTCATTTTTACTGGAGTAATTGGCTGATGCTTATTGTTAGGAACAGAACCAAATTTAACTGGTCTGGATCAATCCTTTTTCTGGAACTGATTCACCTGAAGAAGAAAAAAAAAAGAAAATGAAAAAAAAAAAGAATGATCATTAATAAATCAGACATGTATAGTGGATGCCGAGAATGACTTAAAAATGCTATTTTTTTATTGTCACTCAAAGCTATCATGTGGCTTCAGAGGCCTTGAAACACACCACACAAGTGGAACGGATTTTATTATTATTATTATTATTAGTAGTAGTAGTAGTATAGAGCTTTATAGACACAATTTCATTCACTTGTTATTATTTTAAAAGTAGTGGCCAGGGCACCGACATCTCGAGAAACAACATGAGGGTAAGTAAAAATTTCTCAAGTATTTCTTGAATGTTAGATGTCATGACCCACTTTGGTTTGCTGATTACTGAGTGGCCTAGACAAAAAGAAACTTCAAGACATCCTTTTCAGAGAATCATCAGTCTATAGATCATGTCCTTCCACTGACTTCTGCGTCAGTATATGGCTCATTTGCCATGGAGGTCAGGGTTTGAGATCTTGAAGTGATGAGGCAACGCTCACCTGACACGCCCATCGATGTGATGAGATGTCTCGGAGACTCTGACACTTGAAATTCAACCACAGCACAGTTTTCTTTTTCAGAGGTTCCAAGTGAGTACTGTATTGCTAACATAGACTCAAGAAAGTGTTTGACACTGGGATGTAAAATATGAATGCACCATTAAATCTCAGGATGCTGAATAATAACTAACTCTGCTTGAGCAGTTCCAGAGTGGGGAAAATGAGTTGAACACAAGACACATAAAATAGTTTGTGTGAAAATGGAACAAATTCCCATGGTTCAAAAACTTGATTTCCAGTTAGTCTTGTTTCTTATATGAATTAAGTGAAATTCACACTGTCTTGTGAAGTGAAAACCTGCATGTTTGTATGAAAGAAACAAATCAATCAATAAGATTTTTTTTTTTTTACTTCAAACTGTTGCTTCTGCCTAAAATGTGAGTCCTCTATTCATATTATTGCTTTCTCCTGTTAAAAAAAAAAAAAAAAAAACATCTGATTCAGGAGAGAAATATGCACAGGTCAAGCACCATTTACAAACGAAAACCGTCAAAATTTTCTAAATGAAACTGTTGGTGGATTTTGACTTAAGTGGGCAACATGAGATGCATATTTCAATGGAGGAAGCATTATTATAGATTATGGGCAATTTTGGCCAGAAGAGACAGTTTAAAGTTAAAGCAACAGTTTCTTACAAACACACAGCTTTCCCCACCAAAAGACATCAATTGATGGACTGTTGTGTGGGTTGCTTGTGGATTATTTTGGTGTTTTTATCAGCTGTTTGGACTCTCATTCTGACGGCACCCATCCATTGCAGAGGATCCACTGAGCAAGTGATGTAATGCTAAATTTCTTGCTTTACAGACATACACGACTGCTTTCTAGGTACTGTACGTTTAACAACGCAGCACATATATTCAGTTCAGACTTCTTCATTTTCTATGTACTGCTGCTTAAGTGTGGTTAGAAAGTGCTTTCAAATAATCTCCCTTTATTGTGCCTTTAATGACATCTGCCTCGATGGCAGCTAGTCATCTTACACTCTCTCTCTTCTGTCCTTGTCCGTGGCACCAAAGGCATAAAAGATGTCGAATGGATTTGAGAAAAAATCCCCTGTCCCCTATTTATCACTTTTAATCATTTCCTGCAGATTTTTCAAGACCACGATTATTGAATGCATCTATCTTTTTCTTGTTCGACGGCTGGACAGAGACGGATCGCACCGGCGCAGAGATTTAAGGACTTCCCCACACCATCAGATAGACGCTGACAGTCCTTAATTCTTCTAAATGCTAACTGCCCTTTGTCCCGGGTACACAGCAGACAGAAATGTGCACACACACACATAAAGTACCCAGTGACACAAACTTGAACGTGCAATGTCGATTCCTTCTGAATGAACAATGTGTGCATTGTGGAACAGAAGCATGTGGATTGTGAGACACAAAGTCACATGCACAGAGAGACGGAGTGTGTGGACTATGAATGAGAACAGGTTGTCACAGTCAGTGTCGTTCACAGCTTTATTTCGAAAGGGCTTCATCATGCGTTTAATTTAAATTTGACAAATAGTTTTTCAAGGTAGCATATTTGTAGACAAAATTCTTCAACCTCCATTTAAATTCTGATCAAACATACAGTGATTCATAATTTTGACACATTGCCCTTTTCCATTAAAGGGATAGTTCACCCAAAATCATTTATTCACCCAAACCTGGATGATTTTCTGTCTGCTGTGGCATTGTATGGAAAACAAAACAAATCACTGACATATTTCTCAAAATATATTATTTTGTGTTCCACAACAGAAAGAAAGTCAGTTTTGGAATGACAAGGGGATGAGTAAATGATTTTTGGCTGAACAACTCCTACTACAACAACATGTGCTCGAGCTGCATGAAGTCCACGAGTTTGTGGAAACACAATTTTGCCTATTTTACTTGTGACCTAAAATATCTTCTTGTAAACTTTGTGTATTTCCAGGTTTTAATGGCGAAAACTCAATATGTCCTATAGTGCACTTTCAGTTTTTAGACCCTGGTGCAAAACACTATCAATATTTCCTAAAGATTAAGAAGAGAGGTAGATCTTTGCAGTTAGTTACTGCTGTTAGTAAAAGTCCTTTTAGCAGGAGAGTTAATTTTCACTTTACTAAACAACATAGAGGAGAAAAATCAAAGATAAGGACCACATTTCTTTACATAATCACCTACCTCATGAAAATTTCAGCTAAAGTGAATAAATCATTTACCTAGCTATATTCAAAATCACGTTCAACAGCATTAGAGTCAGCTCAGATCAGTGGTGCCATCGCCATATGAGAAGTGAGGCAGAAGAAACGTAATATATACATAATTTATTCAGAGTGGCACATATTATACACTCCCCCCTCAATTTCACTTACATAGATGGACAGACAGACAGACAGAAAATAATGATGTACAATTTCCATTTGCTATTAGTAGCCATTTGTGCTTTCCCTTAAAATACTGTTTAGTTTCCTGAGATGCAAAAACCCAATTAACCATATTTTTATTTTTATTTTTTTATGCATTTATTTATTTTTTGGGAGGAAGGGTTCAGATTGGAGCTTTAAGACCAATTAAATGTGGTTTGCTTTCTCACAATGATCTGGACACTTTAGTAAATACCACAACGACCATTTCACAGAATTAATGATATGCTTACAAGTTTTCCCGAAACCTTTTATTAAGGTTGTGATTATTAGATGAAAAGCATTTATCAGTGGGTGTAACAGAACCTATACTACACAATCAGAAAGCATCATTAAAAAAATATAATGTGATATAATACATAGCATGTGGAGAAACTGCCTCATGACTTGATCGTATCAAGATTTGGTTTGATGGAAGTTGTGGCATGATGGTCTGCACACGTGTCTTAACTCACTGAGGCGTAGTGTGCAACGTGAGTGTGAAGCTGGCTCATATCCTTTCACTGTTCCCATTAGAAAGAACCAAAAATATAACAAAACATCATTGACTTTTGTTATTAAAGAAACATTAGCCAAAAGCACCATAGACATTAAAACGTAGCAGTCATAATTGCAGAGGCCAGCATTTACTGGGCTGCCTGGGTGAAAATGAGACCAGATTAAACACAATTATAACTGGCCCCACAGAGGTTGATCACCTAAAACATGGTTTAATTAAGGTGTTACTTAAAGTATTAAATCCATTCCCTTCTTAGCGCAAGAATGCACCTTATTAAGATTCAAGAAGTAATGATCTGATGCTTCATGTTTATGGCCATAACATCCAAACAAAACAACTTTTTAGAATTGTTACCTTACAAGTCTGTATATGTCAGTCTAGTACATGGCAGGTTTCTTTTTTTTATTATTATTATTATTATTATTATTTTTTTTTTAAGTTAACTTACATTTACCAATACATTTACCACAAGAGGTTGTGATATTTTCCATACGTCATTACAGATACTCATAAAATATTGATTGTGTTTTTGTTTGCAGAACTTCGGAAGTTATAGCCTAATCATGCCCCAAACAAGCGCTTTGCCTCATCGCTTCTCCCGGTGTGATTCGCAGTCTGAAATATCACATGGCATTTGGCCTGGAATTCATATGCATGGATCATAGTTTAGCTAAAATGGCCAAAAGTAATGGCTATAATGGATCCAGAGAGAGGTATGTGGGAAGTTTCATTTCAGGTCAGGATAGGGCCACTTATTTGAAGTCCACTGCAGATTGCAATAAATAGCAATGCATTTATTAATACAAAGGATTCTGATGCGGTTTATGGATTGGCTTAATTAAAATGTTAATTTTATGGTAATTGCCTCTCTACATTTCGGGTCTTGACATTTTCCTGTGGCAATAGATCCATCTCGTAAAAACAAAGTTTTGGTCAAATTTGATTTCACGGCTGTGTCATAAACAAAACAGATCACCTGTGCTTTGCTCGTTAAAAGGTTCAACAGATATTTAACAAAGTTGAAGAGATTGAAGTGTTATGTAGTGACAACATATTAATGGGCTGATATTATTGAGTTATTGCAGAGGGATATGATATACCCAACGCAACATAGCATGTATTTGAGCATTTTAGCTCGTTTCTATGTCTGGCAACTTATTTAGTGCTTAATCTGAAAAAAAAAAAAAAAAAAAAAAAAACACCTGTCTCCTTTTTATATTTATTTTTGTCATTTTTTTCCAATATAATAATAATAATAAAAAAAAACAAAAACATTCTTAAAAAACAAAAAATGCTGCTACTTTTGTACAAGTTTATTTTTAACACTAATTAAACAGTAGTTCATTTGCATCGAATGGACACTAATTAAATAATTAGTTAAATAATTAATTAACTAACATAGTTAATGTTATATCTCAAGCTGTTTTATCACAATCCACTAGTGTTTTCTTTTTAATGTTTGTAGCATATGCACAAACTTGCACTTGCTACCTTTTTTAGCAGCAGCATTTTTCTCTGAAGTTCAGTTTATCATTTGCATTCGTTAATTAATTACTGCATTTTATTATCATTTGCAAATTCAAATATTGCAAAATACATTTTCTTCTAAAAACACTATGTGGGTAATGTGTGCTGGAGCCCCTATGAAGCCATTTTCAAGGAAATTTATGAGAGAAGGGCATGTGATAAAAAAAAAAATCCCTCCATCTGATTCTGCTGTCTAAAAGCCTCATTCTGCAAACGCTGCCTCTAAACACATTTTAACGCTGGTGAGAATGAATACCAGGAATAAATTGGCCATAATTGCTTATATTTTATAAAAGCTCACATCTTAGTGGAAAGAAGTCCAAATGGTCAGTATCAACAGTAAAAAAGAGAGCAACTTACAGAGATGGAGAGAGAGAGAGAGAGATCTTATTATTGGAGCCAGCACATTTTTATGTTGTCACAACTCTTGGAATGCTGCTTTGCATCTTTTCCACTTCATATTTAACTTTCATGATGTGACCATTTTTATTTTATTTTCCCTCAAGTTTTGGAGGAATGATTGTTGGTAAGTGGCCTTTCATTTCCACTCTGCCCTTCAGATGTACATCAAATCCATCATCGGTGGAAAGGCAAAGCAGGACGTGCGACATCATTGACTGAATGCTAAATTATCAGTGGTTTGAAAGCGTGATTAGCTTTTTGTCCCGCTCATTTTTCGGCAATTACGTGTTTTCAGAGCTGATTCCCAAATGCGCCTTTTGTAGTTTTGTTTTTTCAAGTGTTGTTCAAAAATACTCATTAACCCTCATTAGAAATCAACCGCCTGGCATGTTTTGGACTATATTTGAACACACTTGCCAGCTTATCGCAGTAAAACTGATTTGTATGCCTGAATTTCAATGTTTTGGCCTTAACATCTTGAACACGGTGTGCTGAGGAAGCGACTGCCATCGGTCCATCCCTTGTGCTCTTTGACAGACTGTGCTGAGGGAACCAAAGCAAAGCATCAGAGGTGTGGAGATCTCTTTTCAGATTTGAAGGGCAGCTTGAAAATATCCAGCATATGCCATATACAATATATCAGGAGAATATCAAGTATCTCCAGTGTGTGTCAATCACAACATTTCATCATCAGATATCTTCTGTATTTTACTGTGAATTTCCCTGCAGGTCTCCACAGTCCTGTGCACAACATCTGTAAATTTCACCCTAATGGTCTGTTTGGGATTTAGAGACTATTTTTGGAGGAAAAAACAAACAAACAAATAAATGATGTAAATGTATTATTATTATCATTATTTGCATATCACAATGTGTATTAAAGAAAACATTCAGGTCTATATATACAGTATTTGGACACAGGCACAATTTTTTATTATTTTAACTGCTGACCAAAACATATTCAAGTTATATAATGAATATGGGCTTAAAGTGCACGCTCTGAAATTGGAGTAAAGGATAAGGAATTAAAATCTTTAAAGGGGTCATATGATGCAATTTCAAGTTTTTCTTTTGGAGTGTTACAAGCTGTTCATGCATAGATGAGATCCCTAAAGTTGTAAAGACTAAAGTGTCAAAACCAAAGAGATATTCTTTATAAAAGTTAAGACTCGTCCAGGCCCTCCTAAAACGCATTGTTAAATACGCCCCCACGTATACGTCACTATGTGGGAAGATTTGCATAACACTGCCCATATGTTCATGCAAAGAAAGAAGGCGTAACTTTGATTCTCGCAGTATTATTGTTGCTGCTGCTGCCGTCATGTTGTGGAGATATTGTGTTTCGTTGTGGAAGCGAAACTACTTTGTTTAGTCTTCCAAAAGAGGACACAACTATAAATCATTGGTTAAGTTGTATCTACAGCACTGTTCCAGAACAGTTCAACCCAAGATGTGTGCAGCGCATTTCACGGAGGACTGTTTCCTGATGCTGGGAGGGCTGTGCACAAAGGTTGTTTCTAGAAAGTGGGGCAATTTAAATTTTGCAAGGAAAGTCTGGCGCTTCTGACTCACAGTCTGTAAGTACATTTATATATTTAAAGATTTTGCCACTGACAATTCAAACGCGAGTTTTGAGCAATGTAGAATAGCGCCTGTTGTTTGTCATTTCTCTGATCACAAATTGGACATGGTTTTATGTTTACGCGGCGCGATATGAAACGCAACGCAAAAAAAGACAGTATAAGTCATTATAATCTGCAATTATGTCCCCACTGGATGCAAAAAATTACTCGTTTGTAATGGGTTTTATTGTTTTTGTCTCGTCGCGCCAGGACACATCATGACAGTATGGTAAGGGACGTAACATGGCACTGGGTTACTTTTTTTTTGTTTGTGTACACATGTTCAGTGATGACGTGACAAAGGACAAAAGCAGCCGGATGAATTCAGAAGTGTATTGGGATATACTTTCTGCCCAGATTCAGTCAAATGGAATTTGCATGTAATTCCTAAAAATTTTATGTTATCTTTTTGTTCAACCCCTTGAATTAAAGCTTAAAGTCTGCACTTCAATTTCATCTTGATTGTTTCATTTTAATTCTATTCTTGTGGCATACAGAGCCAAAATTATGACAATTTTGTCAGTGTCCAAATATATGGACCTGACTGTAATTTGAAGATAAGAGAAAGGTTAATTTCAAAATATTTCCAACTATTTTTAAAGATAAAGGTTGTGCAAAATTCAGTATTTAAATTTTAAAAAGTTCATTTAAAGGTGAATTTTAAATGAATGTAATTTAATGTAATGTAAGTTAGCAAATAATTTTTTTTTTTTAATTCTAAAACTTTGTGACAAACCGCCTTGCCTGAAGACTCTGAAAACAACTTTTCTAGTTCAAATTTTAAATTTCAATTAATTATAATTCTGCTTGCATTTAAATTTGAATTCTGCATCCTGTTTGCTACTTTACAGTGCTGGAGCCTTTGCAATCCCAAACATAAAGAATGTAAAGTTCATCTGAACAGAACACGAGAATCAATCTAGGTAATATGGCAAAGATTGTTGCAGTCATGCTATGAAAAGACAGACTACAGAGATGAAGCACTAAAAACCGGCCAAACTTAACGATTTTGATCTGATTGATTAATTGATTAACTGCTTCCGTAACTAAAGTTCTTTTAGAAGCAGATTTTGGATTTAACATTTTCGCCAAACCATGTTCAAACACATAAATTATCTGCCTCCTAAAGTGACTATTTGGCTGTAAATATGATGCACTGATTAATTACTCAGCAAACCATATATTCTCTCAGTCTCAGCTGCAGGCTGTGCTGTAGCAAAAAAAAAAATGCATTTATTCTGGAGCATTTGGGTTTGTTTGTTTATTCATTCATTTATGGCAATTTGCTTAATTTACTTATCCAAAGCTGCTTCATCAGTTGTAGGATGTCAGGGATTTCTTAGAATGACATTTTGCAATACAACGTCATAAGATTTGTGAACCACTGAAATCGCCTCCTCTGATGATATGAATGCCAATGCTGTGTAAATTGGAGTGCAAGTGCCAGACTAAAAGTGCAAGAATGATGTTATAATAGCAAACAATAGTTTGATGTTTATGGCGGCTGAGTTTGAAGATGACATTGGAAATTACACAGATCACTGTAACATATATTTTACATTGTTTTATGATGGATAAATGCCAAGCGAAGCCAGAATGTTTCCCAAGCCTGCATGTGTCAGCATTAAATGCATCCAGAGCTCTCAAAGTTGTTGAGCTAAAGCCAAAATGTATGCCAGTATCTCCATAGGTTTGTCTCGCCTTTATAAAAATAGCACAAAAAGACTATATTTAATGTGAGCACATGCAGTTTGGACATTTATAAGGGATTTTGCAGTTACCTACTATAACTGCGTGTGTTGTTAAGGCTAAATAATAAGCGTGCGTATATGGCACATTGTCTTTATTTACATTTACATTTAGTCATTTAGCAGATGCTTTTATCCAAAGCAACTTACAAGTGAGGTCAATGGAAGCAATCAAAATCAACAAAAGAGCAATGATATACAAGTGCTAAAAAAAAACAAGCAGTAAATGAATAGAGTCCAAGTCTAAAAGGGACAAGTTTTTTTTATTTATTATTATTAATTAATTAATTTTATTTTATTGATTCAGTTTATTTTATTTTAATTGGTGTTATTTGTTTTTTGATATATTTGTTTTTCTATTGCATGTATTTATTTAGTTTAAAAAAGTGATTTTGTCGAAAAAGTTTTTAATATTATTTATTTATACTTTTTTCAGGCTTATCAGTTTTTAGACCTTATACCATATATTATGTCTAATAAATGAAAGTAAATCACAAGGTTTGCACAAAATGCATCTTTTTAAAAGATTATATTTGAACTCTCAGTTCTGTCCTCGACATAGTATTCTGTCCTTGAATTAATGATCCTTGTCCTTCAGATGCAGGTAAATGGCTGGAGGGTTTTGCACTTCTATGTTGAGCTGGTGGCTTATAAGGGATTGTTCTGTTTCCTTGATGTTAGGTTATTCTTTGTTGCACTGAATTGCATAAACTGCATTGCTTTGCTGTATAGCTCTCTGATCTGTCCTGTGTTATTTGTCTCTGAAGTTTCACCTGATTTATTATATACAGGTAACAAATACAGAATGCAAATGTTATTCATGTAGGTTTTTAAAGTGCACTGTCATTTTGTCTGTCGAGAATGACTGATGTCATTAAGAAATTTCAGTTCTTTCACCAGGACTCTAATTAATGTTAATCAGATAGGAAACATGAGCCTGTTTTCACAGTAAATTAATCTGACACACAGCAACTGACATGCAAAAAGTGTCTCAAGTGATTGTTTATGAATGTTTAACATTCCAGTAGAACTAAATTCAAATTGTAATTCAAGAACCATTAATAAATGAACATTTTAAGAAAATATAATAAGGACACATGCATCTATTTTCTTTCAATAATTCGATAAAAAAGGCAATATATTCATAGATATGCTGCACGTATGCAATTAGTCATAGAGTATGTATTTTAAGTAAAGTAAAATGAAAGACATATTCATCTCATTTTTTTTAGCATCTTGCAAACATAGACAGAATATGTTTCTGTGTGGAAAGCTGTTGCTAAAAACAGTGACACACCTAATGGCATGAAATATCTGTAACATTGATTGTTTGATATGTAATAGGGCTAACTGTTACAGTTCATTATAGTTCCATTGCTGCAGACAGTAATGATGTGCTGGGACAGAGGAAGCCTTTCATGGAGAAAGATGCCTTACATTCCAAATCCCCACAGAGGTCGAATCCTGCAGAACAATACCATATTCAGTCCAAAGCCGGTTTCCACCCCAGCACAGGATTTAATATACATGCATAGATCTGCAGAGGTCACAAGCTGTAAGTCACAAGTCCCTTACTTTGTTTGACTCCACAGATATGACCAAACAGCCTGGATTCTGACTGTGGATACTGTATTAAACCTATTATTATTTCTGATTAGCTTTCCTGGTTTAACAATGTGATAATGTGCATGATTCGTTGCTCTTATATAGAATTAAGATCTTGCAGGTTAATTTGAAAAATAACACTTGAGCCTTTTGAAGCTCAAGCAGTAATTTTTATTATTTATTTATTAATTTTTTACTTCAGAATGCTTGAGTTTAAATTTGGTGATTGGTTACAAGTGTTTTTAAGTACTCTGTGTTTAAAGAAGTCTTTAAAGTATCCTGTTTACTCAGTAAGCAACCTTTTCAAACAATTCAGACTTGATTGCAGAAATATTCTCAGGTAAAAGTGTCAGTGCTACAAGCTTCATAATAAATAGATTAGCTATTAAAAGTGAAATCATTTGAAAATTAGCAATGCTACCACTTGCCTGTTGAAAAATGTGGTAAAGTAGTGATGCTTCTACCAAATGTTCAGATGAAGACAGAACATACACCATATATTCAATCAGATGGGTAATAACTGATTACATGTAATCTGGATTACATAACCAGATTCCCAAAATGCAGTACTTAGAGTAATAATTAGATTATTAGTAGTAAATATTCTAAAGTGTTCACAATTAGATTAGTTACTTTTTTATGGATTACATGATTGCAGATTATTCACACAATGACAGTAAATTATTCTTAATTTAGTTATTCTCCATAATTATTCATCTTTAGGTCAAAGGTTATCTAAAAGTAATCCAAAAGTAGTCAGATTACATGACCTTAAAACGAGTAATCTAGATTACATTACTGACTACAATTTTCAGTACCAGAATACAATTTGTTAGTAATCTTCGCAGCACTGTCAATCAGTCAAAATAATTAGAATCCACCGACAAACAAAGATTCATAAAGGTTTAATGTAAGGTATCTTTTTCTAGCCTAATGTTCATTTCAGGAGTCTGTCATTTTCGGGCAGTCCACGTGATTTGAACACATAGTATTGTCGGATGAAATAAAACCTCATTAATTATTGTGGTTGTCTCACTCTCCATGACTGGTAACGCGCGACTGCAAGTATGAATATTTTACTCCCCGTGGGAAAGCTTTTAAAGTGCTCACAGAGGATTTACTCTCAAATCAGGAAGATCAAGTGTTATCTTTCTACTGTGGAACCTGGTTTTCTGAAAACCAGAGAGAGAAAGAAACACTGATTTCTGAAAGAGGTCTTACAAAAATACATTAGCATGTAATTGTAGATATCAGCGAAGAGATCTGCAATTGTAATGCAACCAGAACTTTTTAATGAAAATATGATGCTGTCCCTGTGAATCCTTGCTCCCTCCATTTGTTTTGATGACAGATTGCAAGGTAAGGAAGTATTTCACTTCTATTTAAATCTGTAACATCAGTCAATTCCACTGACGTTAACAGTACTCCTCAAAATGGGAAACGGAAAAAGAACAGGAAGGATTAACCACATTAGTTGGGAATGCATATGGCTCCCTAGCACTATGGCATTAACTGGGAATTGCATTGTGGGATATGTCCTCTGGGGGAATCGTATGAATGGGTGCTCTGTACAGTGCAAAGGTTCATGCAATATTCAGTAGGCAGAGCCGTCTCCAGATATATGTATTCAAAGACAATCAGACTTCTCAGAACTTTGGTGAGGAAAATAGTCTGTCAAGATAATAGAATATTATTCATGCCAACGATGAGCTGCTCACACAAATCAACTCAACTGCTGTATCTATATAAGTGATGATATGTTTCAGAAACGGATGTGTACAAAATGATAGGTGGAATTATATTAGAATGAACTGCCAGTGGCATTTGCCCTCCATTGGTGAAATAGAGAAATGGAAAAGTCGGAAATAGAAAAGGTTTGGAAAGTTTGGTTAGTTATTTGTAATGACAGGTCAGGCTTGACACTCAACTTTACCCTCAAGAGACAGTGTGATTGCTGGGTCGATTTCACAGTTTTGCATGTGGAACATCTCCATTAGTTATGAAATATACGCTTGCTGAGTGCCACTGAAGCAGGTGTTGTGCACCATTAGGAATTAATATGAGAATGCTTTTAAAATTCCAATTTAATTCCTGGATTTGAATTGAAGCACTGTTGCTGGAAATGGATGCATAATTGCATTTCAAATTTGGTTGTTAAAGGGATAGTTCACCCAAAAATGAAAACTCTGTCATTAATTACTCACCCTTGTGTCGTTCCAAACCTGTAAGACCTTCATTCATGTTTAGAATACTAATTAAGATATTTTGCATGCATTCCGCAAGCTCTCTGACCCTCCCATAGACAGCGAGGATCCTAACACGATCAAGGCCATTGTTAAAATAATCCATGTGACATCAGTGGTTGAACCGTAATTTTACAAAGCAACGAAAATACTTTGTGTGTGCAAAGAAAGCAAAAATCACAACTTTATTCAACAATTTGTCTCCGCGTCACCCTGGCGCCATTTTGGAACTATCCCTTTAAGAAGTCAAATTAAGATGGATCAAAATGCATTGCATTAAACATTGGCTTGGGTTGGTTGATGTGATGGATGCATAGACACATAGGTAGGTAGATAGATGCATTATTAGTGCATGCTTTATAGAATGTGTTGTTTTTCTTAGAATTTCTGTTCAGTAAATTCCTCTTCCTGTCATTCCAATTCACATTCTAATGCAACTTTCTGTGGGTGTGCGGCCAATTCAATTAATATTCCAACTCTTGGGCCAGTTCTACAATTAGGAATGTTCTCCTAAATATTTTGTATGAATCTTTGTTTGCAGATTATTCTAGCCAGAACCACTTAGCTAGAAAGCGTCAGACAGTAATGAAAAGCTCACAGTTTGTTTTGCTGATCTGTAACATTTAAAGGTGAAAATGGTACATTGGTTCAGCAAAATGGCATAGATGTACAGCAATTCTGCTTTCAAATATTGCAGATTATTGCACAGACATAACTCGAAATTAAGCTTGAGGATAACCAGTGTATTTGCTGCTAAAGTGCTTCTTTTAAAGATTTGATGTCTGTAAATTGGAAGTTTCTGTTTTGTTTAAAAGTGTTCACTGTATCAACCTGGTAGCTGGTAAAAGACTCTCTCACTCCTGGAGGTTGAAACAGGCAATTTTTGTCAGCTCTTGCCTTTTTTCTGTGTGCAATATGCATCAGACGGTCAGTGAACAAACTGTGGGTGATCCGTGGGCGTGATGTCTGAGTCTGAGAGCATTTGTGCCCATTGTAGCTGCTTTGATGATTGGATTCGAGGCTGGGTGTTACATCTTAAAACAGTAAGATGGGTTTTGGGTGTTCCTAAAACCAGTGTCTGGATGTGAATCATTCATTATTCATGGGGAAAGAATGTTCCCCTAAAATCGAGGCTGGATAAGAGTGCTTGATAATGCTAAATAAATAAAGAATGCCAGTTTGGGGCACTGAATGTAGAAGCCAAGTGAACTAATTGTGCTTGTTCGGTTTTATATAATCTACAGTATGTATATGAATGTAACTTAATGTTTAAATTCAGTGTTTTAATAATTGAATATCTGGACCATGGAGATCACAAGATATTTTAGGAGTAGATTCGGAGTACCGATACAGAGCAGTGCAGGTAACTGAAAGTTCCAGCTGTGTGTGGACTTGTTAGTGTGCATATTTGAGCAATTCATCACTGGTTGAATCGTGTGCAGGTTAAAAATGTTCTGTATTGTAGGAGGAACACTTTTGGCTAAATCCATTAGCAGTATGAGCTCTCTTCTAAAACCATCTTTAGTTTTGAAGTTCTGACTGATGTTTATTAAATTAATACTTAATGAAGTGGTTAATATGCTTTCAGAATGCATGCTGAAAGTATTGGAAAACCATGCACCAAGGGATTGCATGTCTAGGGTAACCAAAGTAAAGGTTTGCTGGTATGCATGAAAGGACAATGTCACTGGAAATTGGTTGTAGGCTGTGAAAAAAACAAAAAAAAACAAAAAAAAAAACAGAAGAGTTTTCTAGAACTTTAATTTAGAACAAGGATAATGATTGGCAGTGTTTTTATTTTATTTATTCATTTATTTATTTTTTTTTTTGAAGGAATGAAAATACTTGAGAAGGTTGGCGGAGTAAAAATAATCAAAGAAGAAAAGAGTGCAAGGGAATCATTGCACATTAAGTGGAGGCAACAAAGATTGTAAAAAGGTATTTACAGACGACATACAGTAAGCCACTTTCTCTCTCATTTAGCCTGCAGTAGCCTATATACTAAGGAAATCCCACTAGCTGCAGTAGAAAATGCATAGGATGATTGTTAGAGTGGATGGAAAGTGGTAAGTAGGTAGAGTAGCGATCACCATAACCACAGTAGAAGGCAGAGGAACTCTCCAGTAAGAGTTATGCTAGCAGTCATAAAAAACACAGCAAGTACCACAACGGGCTGACGAGGCCCAACAGGTAGAAATGTAGGGGCTGTAAGAGATAGAGAGGCAGGGAACAGGAGGTGACGCCGCAGGTGCACTTGCAGTCATCAAGACCACAGGAGGAGAGCAAGTTTGAGTGACAGGCACTGATGCAGGTGTCTCAGTGGAAAGAATTGAGCATTTGGGGAAAAGAAATACTGCTTTTCTCATGACGGGTAATGGACCTGTAGTCAAAGGAAGGTAAATGGGAGGGCAAAGGTACCGCATTTATCAATGATGTAGCAGCTGAAGGTGCAGTGGGTGCAGTGCACTTGGTTGAACTTAGTAGAACAGGTTTGTACAGAAATCTGAATTTGTAAATTGGTTATGAGTTATAATTTGAATTGAATTGACCATACAATGTTAAATTACTATGTGGATATTTTACACTATATTGCCACCGATAAAAATTAATAATAATAAAAAATAAAAATAAAATAAAAAATAGCACAATTGCAATTTTCAAGTTGGGGTCTCATTTTTGTAACATCTTGCACAGTTAACTACATCCAGAAAGTAGGCAGTCACACCTACTTTTCTACATTTACCTTAATGTCATTTGGCTCAATTTTGATTTCATTTTTTGACTGTACTAATGCATAAAAAAACAATAGTAAAGTATGTTTGCATATATTCAGGAAACTTACTAGTTCAGATACTTGTTTCTCCTTAAAGCAAATAAAGCAAAGCTTCAGCCAGTTACTCTCCTTTGAAATGTGCATTTAATATCATAATGTCTGTTTTTGATTTGGTCTGTGTGATTTCCCCCATTGTCATTTTACTCAATACCCCAGGTTGCCAGTTGGTGGAAAACACAGCGTAGTCATAGAAGCCAGCAAACAAACTGTGTCAGAGATTGCAGATTCTCCCCAACCTAAAAAGCCTCTGCATCTAAAAGTCTCTTCGGCCAGAGTAATATTAAAATGCAGATCAACTCATCTACTTACTGCCTAAGGCTTGGCACCTTCCGTTGGCAATTGCACTCATTCCTGTGATGTGTCTTCAATCTGGCAACACACATCAGCGTTGAGTCTGAGGGACTGGGAGAATCAACTCTCTAATATTTAAAATCAGTTCCCATTTCAACTGCTATTTGTCAGTATTACATACTGCACCTTTAAGTGTTCTTTTGTTATAGTTATAAAATTAGTCAAATTTGAAATACAGTTCTGTATCCTACTTGCGACTTAAAATTAAATTCAGTCATAAATAGCACACAGCCCTATTGCAGATATACAGGTACACTAGCATTCTTAAATAGACATTTAATCCATGCTTCATTGGGTGGGAATGAGTCTGCTATGAGAAAGTGAGAACATTTTATGTGATATTGAATCGAAGAACTCAATAATATGTCATAAAATCTGGAATACAGTTGTGGTAGTGATACAGAAACTCACAAAATAAAATTGCTAGGCTCATTGTATTAATACATTTGCTGTGAGGGCCTACCTGAGCGTAACTGAATAAGGAAATCAGTAAAAGAACTTATACTGCTGCTAGGAAAATGTCATCTGGACAACTTAAGGTAATAAGAAGTACCAAACAGATATTTGAATTACATGATGAACATCACCATAGGAGATGTTAAATGGACCGAAGCGATCAGACAAATCATTTAATTTACCTTTGAGAGGAAAATGCTATATTCCGACAGGAAACCGCCAATGCTCTTTGAGGCAAACACATTTCATTCTGAGATTCTCTCATTGTTGAGTGCTTGAGATGATTTAGGGTTTTGATGATTGGAAAACAGTATCTGAGATACTGTTCATTTAATGTAAAAACACCAAATAATGTTTCAGTGACATAATCTTATCTGTCAGAATGAGTTATTAAGTTTTCCAGCCAAATAACAGACTCCAATAAGAGATTAATGTGCAAAAGGCGGTAAATAAATTCATCTCACAGAAGTGACTGTTGTATTTGGCTGAAACTCAAACATTTCCCATTTTCTCAAAAATAATCACTGGAGGTTGTGTAGGTTGGTGGAAAGGATGCAAAAAGGAAGCTTGAATTACCAGGGGTTTTGATCGGCAGGTGCCACAGTAAATTTGTTGAGACAGAAGCGACTCCAAAGTCCTGCCAGTGAAAGCGGTGAATACGAAGCAGCTGGCATCCTGGCAGGCATCACTTTTGATATTACAATGAGAACCACATGGGCTTGAGTTGCTGGTGTTATAGGCAGTTACTATATTCATATGGACTGCAGTAATTATTGGTCTTCTTCCAAATACAACAATATTGAGATTAAGCAGTTTACAAAGGTTTCTAATTGAACTATTCTGCTTTGCATGTTGCAGAAGCATCATGATTATAGCCTGAAAAAAATGCAAATGAGTGGTAGCTACAGATATGGCCTGGTAACCAAAATTTTGCGTTCCATGAACCATAACCATGCTTAAACCCATATTTCTCATGAGAAACTATAAGACGTGTACTTTGTATAGTTGCAAGAGCTAAATGACAGATTAATAAATTAGTAGCTGTATGATATAACTAGAATAGTTCAGGAGGAGCCATTGTAAACATTTTTTTTTTTTTTTTTTTTTTTAATTGGGCTAGTGTCATATTTATAACGAGACCAATGTATTTTTTGCAGTCCATGTAAACATAGCCTCTAAAGTAAACAATAGTTCCATGTATATGATGATGTCAGCTTAGTTAAGTTGTTCATTTGGAGATATTGGAAGCTTATTTATGCAAAAATACTTCTGACTTTTTATAATTTATCCCATAATTCTGACCTTTCTGTCATTTGACTTAACATCTTGCAATTAATAATAATAATAATAATAATAATAATAATAATAATAATAATAATAATAAGGTAATTGTGACTTTTTAGCTCACAATTCTGAGTTTTCTTCAAATTTATAATTTATATCCTCAAATTTATAATTCTGCCATTATTGCTTACAATTTTGAGTTTATATCTCACACTGATGACAATTCAATAATGTTATATAAAAGTCTGAATTGTGATATAAAAGTCACAATTACTTTTATTTATTCATTTTATTTTTCATTTATGTATGTATGTTTCATAGAGGAAATAATTTTCCATGGGAGAAAGATCCTTTGAAATCTGAGGATAAAAGATGTTTTGTTCCATAAACATAAGCTGTTTGCATTTTGTGTGGCAAACTGTACACATACATCTGCTGATGCCTGCCATGCTTAAAAATAAAATATATCAAATACAACATTGTATATATTCATTCATATTTTATTTATATTTTAATGCAAAATATAAATAGTTTATTTTGTTAATTACAACCAAATGCCATTTGCCATCATTTACACCAGGGCATAAGTAGCATCTGTCTTATTTGTAGAATTTTGAATTGATCTTTCCCCGCTGATTTTATTGACAAGCATGAAGTGAATTGCGAGTAATTTCCCAAAGCATTTAAATGCCCAGATGCATGACCTGATTCTAAACAAAACTTAAATACTAACCTATACCTATATAGTGTACGGATCTATGGGCGAGATACTGCAATGAAATTTTTATGAATTAAAAAAGAGAGTGTGAGAGAGCACAAGTATCAAGAGTCTGAACTCTGTTTAAATATTACACCATGAGATCCAGCTCTGCGATTGCTCCTGACCTTCCCACTGGACCTCTACAGAGAAAGAATACCAAATAATGTGAGGAAATAGCTCCATTAAATGAACGCTCTCTTTGGGACAAGAGAAGCAAAGGTTTTAAGGCACATACTGTATAGCTTAGGGTGACTGGCTGGTATGTTCTTCTTTTTTGTGCTTTGTTCTCAGTTTCCTCCTTTGATGGAAAGCCTCTGTGAGTCATCTATTGGCTAATTATTGGTCTCTCAACTGTTGCTGCTACACAAGTCATTGGCAGCCTTGCTATGAACACCAATCAAATACACAAACTCTGTCGTTCTTCTACTATGATATGTGCCTTTTTTGGGGCTTTCATGATATCTGTGATTGTTCCAGTTATAGCCTTCCTTGGCTGTTGCCCTGGGAACACAGATGACAACATGTCAGTCTTTTTGCAGGCTGAAACCTGTGCCTAATTTGACATGAAACCAAAACTTGAAATTTTCACTCCCAGAATTCTATGCGTTTGCACAAACATCCTGGCAGAACAGAAGAACTTGTTCAGATTGATGACATGGCTCATCTGCTTAAGTGTAAATTTGGCAAATACCAGCATGAGTGTCTGGTTTACCAGACTGCTTGTCTCAGTCAAACCAGTTGACTGCGAGCTAAAAAAAGAGACTCCAACAGATCTGAAACCAGCAGTGACATTCTGCCCTCGGTCCGTTGGATATCTTGTAGGAGTCTGAGAGATCTGTTCCAGGAAGTGCTGTTATGTGCCAAGAGTTTCTATTCACTTTCACCTGCTCAAGTTCACAGAAAGAGGCTGTCGTGTGTTGGGTGGATCACATTTAAATAGCATTGATTTCTCTGACGTGCAGGCGGAATATAAGATGATGGACCATGATGTCTTCGAGCACCTATGGAGAGAGAGGGAGAAAGAAGAAGAGAAAGTGATGAGTGTGTTCTCATCTCTGGAGGCCTGTCCATAGCTGTGCTATTAATCCAATACAATATATCTGTTTAATACTGTGAGTCTAGGCCTGTCTAGCTGTTAGTCATTTTAATGCTTTTAGAATGACAAGGCGGTGGATTTAATTCATAGAGGAAGGGAACATGGACAGACAGAGATGGAGAGTAACATGCACAAACAATTAATATATGCATAATATGCAATATGCAAAAACACCAGCTTGTTGCTATGAACTTCAAAATTTGTCTGAACTTTAAGGCTGGGTTTGAGGTAATTTGGTCTAAAGTTACATCATTTATTTATATTCAGATTCCTTAAATCTCTCTCATATTTTGAGTCAAAACACATGCTTTATCATTTTATATTTTGTTCAAGATGATTAAATAAGTATTTTGGAAGGAGAAAATGCTAAATATCTGAACTGTGAGGGAGAACAGATCTGTTGCAAAGCATGTTTAAAGTACTGTACCTGCTCACTGATCAGATATTCATTCACTACCCTCGCCCTCCTCCATTTTTTAAAGTTAGACATCAACTTTCTTAGTATTCCTCAATCTGTTATATAGGAATGTTTGTTTTCTGATTATTATTATTATTATTATTATTATTATTGTAAAATATGTATAGGGTCACTACCCGAAGTGTGTGTAATAGTGAAAGCATTATTTTTCCTGCGCAACAATATTTAAATAGCTGATGGCTTAATACGTGCAATTCGCCATTATTCCTCGAGGTGACACTGTTTCATATACAATGATGACATGAAGTTTCACTCATAATTACCTCAGGCATAAAAAGTTTCAAAAGGTAATAAATATGCTTTATTTTTTATTTATTTTTTCTTGTGCAGTTGTTCTTAAAATATTAAGAGTTTTATTTATTTTACTTATTTATTTATTTATTTATTTATTTATTTATTGCTGTCGCTGCAGTTAGAGATCCATCCATGCTAGGTCCGGGTCGCTAAAGACCCGAATACGTAAAAATGATTGGTGAAACATTCACGAATTTAAGGGTTAGAATGCTATATGAAAAATGTTTACATAATCAACCTATGATGACAAATTGTCACTATTGCTCTGATCGCTCATAACAGGAATGTCAAATGCACTTTCTGGAGGGCCACAGTCCTGCAGAGTTTAGCCAAAGATGTTCTTCTTCTTGGGAGATACAGTTGTTCACAGTTCCACCATTGGAGAAAGCGTAACAGCCAACTTGGATCATGTGTGCCTTGATAACTAATCACATTACAGCCTTGCAGTTGAAGATTAGCAGATAGGCAGTTGATTCATAAATGAAAAAGTCGTTTTCCCACAAAAGCAGTTTATTCAGCATAGTGAAGCCTCTCCCCAAATGACATTCATTCATTCATTCATTCATTCATTCATTCATTCATTCATTCATTCATTCACAAAAAATGCCTATGATCTCCTTTCCTGCAGGACTCACTATTAAGGTTTTTTTTTATTTTTTTTTTTTTTTTACTTTGCAGTCTTGAAAACTATGGATTTAAACAACATCAGTGTACTAAAAATGGAATTTTTTTTTTTTTTTTTTTGGATTTTAGTAAAGTTTTACACACAGATTACAATGTTGTCAAAACAAACCCCTTTGTCGTGGTTAGTGTGCCAACATATAGCACAACTGTGCTCGTGATTCCCATTAAATTCCCGTCTCTGGGTCTTTTTCCAATCCCGCCCCTGTCTCTCCACTCAATACTTTCCTGTATGCCTTCTACTGTCTTATCCAATAAAGGCATAAAATCCTTTAAATATAACTTACAAAAAAAAACAAACAAACAAACAAACAAAAAACTCCTTTAACACTGTTCCATGAAACAGCTAAAAAACTAGTACTCTCAAATCATTAATCGTGATTAATCGCATCCAAAATAAAAGTTTTTGTTCACATATGTATGCATACTGTGTTCATTATGTATACATATAAATATACAAACATTAAGTATATATTTAATTTTTTTACATGTATATATATATATATTTATATATTTATATTATTATATTCTATATCAATATATTTAATATATAAACATAACATATTTTTCTTTAATATATTCATGCATGCATTTGTATTTTTATATACATAATAAATATACACAGTACACACTCATATATTATGTAAACAAAGACTTTTATTTTGGATGTGATTAATCGCGATTAATCATTTAACAGCACTACTAAAAACACTGTAGTATGTCACTTTGTTAACATACATTAAGCACCTGTGCACACTGACTGAACACCTAATACACACCGTCTACACACATATTTGCTTTTGTTGTGTAAATGAACAGCCAGAGTGCATTATTTTTTCCCCACCATTTTAAGTTGAAAACAGCGTCATGTAAATACCCCTATAAAAGTGTGTTGGAGCTAAACTCTGCAGGACTGTGACTTCAATTCATAGGTCTTCAACCCTGCTCCTGGACACCCACCCTATTAGTTTAGTTCCAGCCTGCTTCAGCACACCTGCTTGCGATTTTCAAGATCCTGAACACCTTCATTAGCTTCTTCGGATGTGTTTGATCAGGGTTAGAGTTAAACTCTGCAGGGCAGTGGGTCTACAGGACCAGAGATGTACACCTCTGTGCTATATAGAGGACATATATTTAAAATCAAAAGCACACTGTTTTAGCATTCAATCAGTTACAAATAAAAATCTTTAATTATTTATTTATTTATTTATTTGGATTGCCATATATTTTCAGACCCAACATTTCACCACTTTCCTGGAAACTGCATATTTTGCTTGTATCATTAATCAAACACACCATTCAACTCATTATTAGAGACTCCAAGACCTGAAATAGATCTGTCATAAAAAGAAGTCATGCAAAATAAGCTGTGTTGGCTCCAGGAACGTGCTTAAGAACCACTGTTCTAGAAAAAATTTAAGAATAGATGAGCATTTGATAGAGATATATATTACTGTTTTTCTTGGTATTGACATTTGCTATACATAAATCCAAAGAATTCCTTTAATGTGAGCATGCAATCCATTTCTAAAGCAAAATAAGACGTGAGAGTGAGAAAATGTTTTAATGAGCTGTATTCAGTAAAGTATGTATAAACTTTGCACTAACATTCTTTCTAATTAGTTATGAAAGGGAAATATGGGCTGGGAAATTAATCTGTATAGGATAATGACGCTGCCCTTTTTTTAAAAGACGTTTTAGCCATACTAATAATGGTTTGATGTGGCAAGGTATCTATAGATCTATAGCTCTCTCTCCAAGCAGAAGAAAAGAGGGATCAAGAGAGATACTGAGATTATGAGCCCGAAGGCATGAAAGTAGGCATGGAATGTATGGATGTATGGAAGATCAGGTATGGATTGCTTTCAGCATAACTAGCACATAATCAGAATTTTACAACAAAATATTTAGTTGCTTTGGAGTTGTTTCGTTCACTTGTTAGGATTGTTGTCTTGGAATTGGAGCACAGTTCTAGACACAAAAACCTGATTGATGTGCATCAGATGCATTTGCAATTCTCTCATCGATCCAAATGATGCTGTGGAGAATATGAATTGTCCCGGGACGTGTGTGAACATTAAATTAATAAGGTAATCACTAGGTAAATATTTATATCCGTTTCTAATTATGGGGCGTTTATGGGATCAGATAAATATCATTGTTACTTTTCAACAACGTTTCATTAATCACAACAGTTCATCAGAACACTAAATAGACGCTCAAGAACAAAAGTATAGTTCACTTGGGAAGGTAACCATATAGCAAAACTTGCACTTAATTTAAGATCTGTAACGGACAGTACATAGATAATCAAATAAGTAGCCTATTATTCATGACGTTAAGTACACAACTAAACGTTTTATTTATTTATTTATTACCAAAAAATATCGACTTCCACTAAAAAGTGTTTAAGACGTTTGGCAATTACAAATTTCAGAAAGAAATTAATTGAGCAAGACACTCAATTCCCACACTACTGTTAGTGTGTAATCATTACCACATCCAGGCAAACGTCATAATTGTCTCTCGGGCTATTAATATGCGAATTACTATAGTGACAATGTGCTCAAGCTCTGAGTGAAATTAATTTTCTCTACGTCTGAAAGTTCCGTCACTGAGAGGCAACGCGACGAACAAAAGCGCTCAGATTGCGTCCGTATTGTTTTATTGCAGACAGCATTGTTGGGAAACGTCTGGGTGAATATGAATGTTGTGGCACTGGAAAGAATCGTGTCTTTATGGTCTTGCTCTCCTCTGTAATCCCCTGAGCTCCTCCCCTCAGTGCGTGGAGAGCTTCATTTGATCAAATCCTTCAAGTTGGAGCGCTTCGCTGAATCGCACTTTCCCACAGCATCTCAACTGTGGCTGCATCACCGCGCCGAAACTTGTACGAGGACTTCTTTCCGTCAATAACTGACGCTGAAGAGAGGAAAAGAACAGTGTATCGTGTTGTTATCCGCGATGGAGAGAGGAATCAGATATTGCCGGGTTAATGCTTTCTGCACCCTGCTTTTGATTTTGTTCGCTTGGGTTCCGGTGACCAAAACAGTGATAACTTGCAGGTCATGTCACCTGCTGGATAAGTGGAGCGGTCGGGAATTATTGGTGAGGATGGACAGTGGTGTCGATTTTGGTAAAGTTGGTGATAAAAATGGAGACGGGTCAACGGCGCTGTTTAATTCGGCTGGTGCTGAAACTGGTCAACCCGACTGCGGCGCAACCGACAACTGCGAACACGCTCACTCTGTGCGTAAAAGGAATACGGACCGACTCCGCTCAGAGAAAATGCCACTCGATGATAAACGGAAGTCGATGCGCAGTTATGGCAAAGTTTATAGCCTCAAACGTCCAGGTTCACAAGGTTCAGCCCCTGGAGAGCCCCATCACCGAGTGCGTAGAAGCACCCAAGGACCCGGCTCGCCCCCAAGTGCGCGCTCGCTGCCGGCTTTTGGCAACAGCACCGCGCGGTCTGCGCGCAGAGTCCCCCGCTCTGATCTGAGATGGAACAGGGAAGAGCGGAGAACGGCCACATCGCGACAGGAGGAGCTGAAACTTACCAGCTCTACCTTTGCGCTGACAGGGGATTCCGCTCACAACCAAGCCATGGTGCACTGGTCCGGCCAAAACAGCAGCGTAAGTGAGAAATAAATCAATAAATAATAAAAAAAAAAAAATAAAAAAACCCCTGTTAATTTGCTAAAGCTGTAAACCCCTGTTGAGAATTTTAGAAGCACTATCCCACATTCTGATCTAAATGAGTGTCCGAAGGTGCGTGCGTGCGTGTGTGTTTGTGTGTGCAAAGGCTGTGTGTGTGAGAGATTTGCTGCGCACAGAGACGAACAGAAGTCCATTGTTGATGTCCAAGTGATTGCTTCATATCCGTTTCACGCCAGTTTTTTATTAGTTACACTTGCTTGGTCTTTGATTAACCCTGGCTAAATGAAGTACACTTTCCTGTGCAACATGTTTCCTACTTATGATTGTTTGTGACGTTGGCTCACCAGCTGCTACTCAGCTTTTGAATGTTAATGCTTTGGTATGCCTTACTGGAGAGAGAGAGAGAAAAAAAAAAAAACCTAAACCAGGTTTAAAAAACATACCTTTTACACTTGGCCAGAGTGGTGTGCTTGCTGGTTTTAGAGGGATTTTGGTAGCATTTAAGCTGGTCAAGCTGGGGGACCACCTTGCCAACTGCCTAAATCAGCTAAACACCAGCTTGGCGAGGCTATGAGACCATCTCGAACCAGCTAAGACAGCACATCAGCTTAAGCTGGCTGGATGAGTTTTGTTTTTTTTCTGCAGCAGGGATATTTTTAGGTGATGCATAGGTCTTGTTTATTACCTGAAACACTTTAGCAGAGATTTTGTGAGAATAACTAAATGAAACCCATTTCATACCATAGCCACGAGTTGCAATTACATTTTATACATATTGCACTCTGATCTCTGGTGGTTATTTAACCCATTTAATCTCAAATTATTATTATCAGATTTGTAAACTCATTTTACTCTTTGTATGGCCCCATGAGATGTTATTAGTAAGACCCAATAGAAATTAGCAAACATAATATGACACCATTTTTAGGCAATTCTGCAGAACAAGGAAATCATGCATTGTTAAAATTGTATTTATACTTCTTTTATTATTTTAAATCCGCAATTTTATGAGACTCGGTAATTTACGGCTTTTTGTTTTCCATCAGGCCGATTACATGTTTACGTGTCATTTGAGCATGATGCAGAGTTATAGTATGTACAGGGTCTGTTATTAATTATTATTAATAATATACTGGTAACCTTTTTTAGACACTTTGGTACTAAATTTTAATAACAAATTTAAATGGCTCGAATAAAATTGATCCTACAATACATCAAACTTGATAATCCATTGTAATATTTTTAACTTTCTTTCTTTCTTTCTTTCTTTCTTTCTTTCTTTCTTTATTGTATTGTGTTAATTTAGTAATGACTACAGTATTTTGCAATAAGCTATAATGAGCATTTCTCACAATTCTCCTATGCAATATCACATCAGAGCAACTACATTTCACATATAATTTCTCATCCCCATTATATTCTCCCTCCCTCGCTTCTCAGAGCAGATGTTTTCTTGCCTTCAGGCAAAATCTGAGGGCATTTTCTAATTTAAACACTGTACTCACTAACACAACACATTTATTAGTGAGATGACAACCAGTGAAAACTTTCAGGACGGATACAGGGAGATGGTAACCTCAGGGGAATGAACTTCAGTATGTCCCACCAGCAGAACTCAATCATTTCGGCTCAGAGCTGCTGCCATTATCATATCTGTTAATTGAATTTTCCTGAAGTTGTGCTGTATGAATAGCGTATTCAGTAGCTTCAATATATATGGTCTTTTCATTCTCAGTAGGTATACAAGGAAACTTAACAATGGGCAAAGTAAAAAGAAGACTTTCATTTAGTATTCAGTGTCATTGCAGTATAAGGAATAATTGAGTAGGCCAGAAGTTTCTTTCCTTAGGTACTTTATGAATAAATAAACAGCTGTAGTTTATAATGATTTTTTATTATGCAAATGGAAATGAGGATTAATGTTGGCTGTCTGTATATCTCAGAGCCCAGAGTTGATAATGCTTGTGCATGTTTGTAAGTTGGTGAGCACTAGCATTTGTTGTTATATTGTTGATCTATATGAGCATGTAAATGTGTTTATGCATATTAATGTTTAGTGGTGATTGCTTATTAGAATCTATATTACAGGTATACAGCTTATAACAACAGCATCTTTCATCATATATTTAACGTATTTGAAATTTTTTTTGAAAAACAGAGAAATAATATTGTTATGTTAAAGCCATCTGATTATTCAATCACTGGAGTGACTTTGCCTGAAGAAGTTCCTGTCAGCCAGCAGAAGGAGAGAATCAAGTGTTTTTGTAGCCAATTAGTAAGAAGTTAGTCACCAAAAGTTCCCGAGAACCCTGTAAAATGTGCAACCAGCACCATGCTAATGCTGTTAACTCACTCAAATCTATTTCTGGCTTCTTTAGCGCAAAACATGTAAGGGAAGGAGCAATATAACTATGTTACCAACTGACTCCTAAAATGCAACTAATTGGATGGTAAAAGCATATTGTGTAGTCAACACTATGTCTTTGATTCAAGCCTGAACTGCATGATGGTTTGCTGGATGTGAAAAAAAAAAAAAACATGACTAGTTCTGAGTTATTTTGACTTCCTGTGGTTTACTTCTCTAAGTGCTTATCTGATATATTAAACACATTTATCTTCCCTCATGTTGTATTGACTAATTATTTGCAATTATTTGCACAACACTTTTCACAATATATATTGTTCTAGTGCAGCTTTACAAAGAATAGTGCCTTGCAAACCTGCTTGATTAATGCTTTATTTCCAAACGCAGTGATATTGAGGTCGTATTACTTTTTATTGATTAATAAACCCTATATGTTTGATTCTTTGAAAGGCACATCAACACTAAAGCCAAGACTTATGTACTCTCCCACAAAAAAAAAAAAAAAACCCTTTTGCTATTCAATGGCCTTTTTTGACCCCTAACACAAATAATGCACAAACTGGTTAAACCATATTTGGATTTTGGAAACATTAGACTGAAATAGCTATTTTCTATTTCAAAGACAGAGTGAGAAAGAGAGAAATGGCAAAAACAATAAAAACAAAAAGACATATCTTGCACTCTAAAAAATGATGGGTTAAATACAACCCAGTGCTGGGTAAAATATGGACAAACCCAGCAATTGGGTTGTATTGACCCAGCGGTTGGGTTAAATGTTTTACTCAATCGTCTGGGTAGTAACCCAACCGCTGGGTCAAAACAACCCAATTGCTGGGTTTGTCCATATTTCACCCAGGGTTGTATTTCACCCAACATTTTTTTAGAGTGTGTGCATGAGTGTGTGGGTGGACAGCTGAAGGGCAAGCATTTTTAGTTTTTCTAATATGAACGGTAGCTCTGCCATGAAGTATTTGGCAAGCAATGTAAATGAAGACAAATAACACTGAAAATGCCTTTGCTAGACAAAAACGAACAGCCACCACAAACATTTTACCCTTCGAGATAATTTTGCCTGTTGAAACAAATAACTCTCCAGTGTAACCGCATTCCAAACATTCAATACCAGGTCATTTTTTTTAACTTGAAAAATGAATAGCTCCCTACTGGAAATGGCAAACTCATAGCAGTATGGTACAATGACTTATTGCTAGCGTTACAGACCGGTTGCAGTTCAAGCTAATAATTCAGTTAAAGTCAACATGAAAACAGAACTGGTCATATTTAATTTCTTTATACGTTTTCCAGGTCATAATGTGAAGGATTTATCAATAAATGCAATTCCAAAGAAAAGATCTCATTGTCAACATAAAACGAGTTACGAATGTCATTTTTGTGTTGACTTAAACTCTACAAGATTTGAGATTATAGACAGTCAAATGATGATTTTAGTAAAGCTCACAGAAATACTCCCACCTAAAGGGTTCGTTCACCAAAAATGATTCAGACACTCTCCAGTGCGCCAAACATTCATATCTACCTGTTGCATGACAGTTTCTGGCAGATTATTTCTTAGTCCATTCCTTCGGTCCTACCTGAGCTCTGTCTTTCTCTCACACTCTCAAATCCACTAATTAATCTGTGAATAATGGCAGCTTCAGTGGGGGTTTCTGTAGGGAGCAACCATGGCCGTTAGAGTGCAAAATTTTATAAAGCAAGAGTAATCTGAAGATAATGAGATAAAATTAGATGCAGGTGTTGTCGTATTACTGTTTACTTCTTTTAAGACGCAGGATTTTCATACTGATCATTCCCTCAATTTAGGTCCCGATCCAGCAAGCCTGCATTTTTATTTTCTCTCAAGTGTCACAGTGATGTTTATTGTTCTCAAAATGTCATGAAAGAAAGACAAAATCACTAGTGGCATATATACCCCTCTTGTAGGATTCATGTTTGACATTAAACGCCAATTCAGAGCATTGCTTCTCATGTTTACATTGATTGCCAAATTCATCTTTGTTGCTCTAAGGTAAACATAAAATATTGAAACTTTAAATGAAAATGTTTTTATTCAGTATTGAACTCTTTAAACTACCTGTAAGCATTGTGCTTTGCACTGAAGGTGATTTTGACATGTTTTGTTCAAAATATCTGGCCACAAGTGCTTAATATTATGTCTGTGAAAACCTTTGCATTATGATTCTTACAAAGAATCAGTGATTTTTTTTAAAAATGTTTTTATTATTATTAATTGAAGTCAGCATTTCAAAAAATTATTTGTAGAAACAAAGACTTTTTTATTAATACTAATCAAGAATACAGCTCTTTGTTTGCTTAGTATGATATAATAAATGGTGAATTCCTTTTAGTGATTAGGCTGTGATTTTAGAGTAAGTGTTTGCAGTTAGACTGTAACCTTGATTAATGCAATTAAAAGGATCAAATCTTTTCAGCTGTTTCTCTATCATAGCGGATAGCCCTTTATGAATTCATATTGTTCAGGATTTGCTGGTGGCATTTTAACTTAAAGTGTGAAGTGAAAATGAATGTATTAATAGTGAAACAAAGCACTGTTTGACAAAGGTCAAAAGTACATTTCTTTCCCAGGATTCTGTGATATTATGAGTACAATATTCTTTTTGACTGCTCTGTTAGCTGGACAGTGCTTAATGGTGATCTGCATTTAATGTTGAAAGGTGTGTGAATATCAGAGCATTAGCTTGTTGCTTGCCATGTTTCCAAGAATGCACTTTAGGAAATGACAGGAAGTATTCAGTGAACTGGAAACCAGCTGAAGGACTGATGTAGCAGATTTTTATAGGAGAGATGTGGTTTCCTACAGGGGGCGCTTAGTGGCTCAAAAAGAAGATGGCCATATGATGTTTTTTTCTTTTTATCAATATATACTGTATATATATATATATATATATATATATATATATAATTTGTATCTTCTAATAAGGGTCAGTAATTAATGAAAATGTATCTGTCATTGCTGTATTTCATGGTAAATAAGACAGCAAGCTAAATGTAGGTGTTAAGGAGTGATCTTCTCGAAATGTTAATTAACAGAAGGAGTGTTGACTTCGCTCTGAGTGGAGACAGAATGACAGTGAGAGAAACACGTCCAACAGAATGAGAGATAAACAGGAGTGACATATCAGTGTGTGGAGAGAACACACAGAAGTCTTTTTCTCCCAGCATCCATTTCATTCTTTTTGACAGGGGGTGAGCGGTACTTAAAGCTAGTCAGGGGTTTCTATATCCCAGAATGCAGTGGGAAACACGTATCTCAACCATAGGCGGCCTGCTCCGTGGCACAAATTGAATTTCAAGCAATCTCTAGCCCACAGGAACAGAAGTGAAAAAGCCAAAGAAAACATTTTTTTTTCAGTATAAGTGAATCATGCTGAAAGATGAGATGACGGATTGCGATAATTGTACGAGTTAGCCGTTGCATGCTGGAGAATGGCGTGGCTAAACTTCACAAATCTACTGAGATTCCAACATCTGAATAAAGCCATTATTGCTCTTGCCTCACACACTGCCAGCGATTATTACCTCTTTTCTCCTCTCGAGAGAAAAGCAATTTGGTGATATTGACATCTGTGTTGTGATTTACTTCAGACTAAATGGCAGTTAAGGGATTAATCCACGTAAATGTCTGGTAATAAACCATCTAGTATGAAGAATGTTATATAGAATAATTCTCAAGTAGAAAGCTTTGATCAAATGCTCCAAAAAGTGACACTGGGCAATTAACATCCCTAAAATATATAGTTAATGCTTTCTTTATGTGAAATTGAACAGCAGAACATTTCCAGAAGAAAATGTGAGTGGTAGAAAACTTGGCATCAAAATGCTGCGGTGTTCTTTTGAGTTGCCAGGTTGTTTCAAGGCATTTGGAGTGGTTTTTATTGCGTCATAATGTAGTTTCAAGATGTTGCATTTGGTGGGTTATGTAGTTGCTAACGAGTTCTTCATGGTTTTTATGAGTTTTCATGACGTTTTAGGGTGTTCTAGGTGGTTGCGTGGGTGGTTGTGAACAAACTTTAACCTCTTAACTGCCCCCCCCCCCCGTTTTGAACATACATGTAAAAATGCATTATTTACTAACAAACTTATATAAATTTAATAAGGATGGTCTCTTTTTAAAGAAGACAATCATTTATTAATCAGTTGTTACTTAAGCATTTCAAAAAATAAAATAAAAAAAAGTTATAGAAGTTTGTCTACTTTAAAGAAAATGTATTGTGCTATTTAATTTTATGTAAAGTAAATATTTTGTAATCTAAAATTACTATACAATCAAAGCCATATGTCTCAATATCTTATGCTCCAAATTTGAAGTTGATATTACAAAAATTGAGGTTCCTGTGAGATTTTTCCTGTTAGATCGGGTGACACCCAATCGGCATATGATTTTTTTTTAAAAATACATTTTCCTGTCACATATCTGTACATTTCAGGCACAATATTAATTAAATCACAATCTAATCACAAAATATAAAAATCTGAGACATTCCAACAATATGTATTTTGTCAAGATTATAAAATGATTTGGTTATAAAATATTGTAGTACATTTAGTAATATGACACTTGACACTGCCCACTAGGGGGAGGAGCCTGCTAAGAGGATTTAAAATCTCAATTTCAAAACTGTTTTCACAGGATGAGTGTTTATGCTTTTGAATAATATCTAATTTACGATGATTACTAAATATATTATAAATATGAAGAAAGTCAATAAAAAAGAGCACCATGACAGTTATGACAAATATCCGTTATATTTGAAATTTTTATTGATCGTTTACTGGAATAAAACAGTGTAAAGGGTTCTAAAAGAAAACTATATATTTGAAAGAGAAAGAAAGAGTTGAACAATATACTGATATACATTTGGGTGTGTGTAGGTATTACGGTGGGATGGGGTGTGAGATACAGTCTGAGGGAATCAACACGGATCTCTGTGGAGAGCACAGAACAGCCAAATCAATCTTACACGTGTAATTGACATTCCCACTAGATGCTATTAAACATGCAGCACCTCAATACCGACTGCTGCCACGCTACAACCCAAACCTGCTCACACCCTCCAAACTAGCTGACAACCAAAAACAACTGGGAAAAGCTTTGAGACATTGATGCAGAGGCCTAAATGGATTGAAAATGCAGCAGCCAGGCCCTATTTTTGAACTAGATTTGGCTTAGTGGACGTTTTAATCGGCAAGACATAAGGAAGGAGAATCCCACTGCATTCAGAAAAGGACATTTGTTTCAGAGAGCTGATGTAAGTGGTAAAATGAACAAGCTGTCCAGTTTCAAAGAGACAGTGGTGCCTTGAACAACATCCGAAAGTAAACTTAAACATATTACCCATACTCTCAAATAAAGAGACCACAGTGTTGTTTTATTCCAATTTTTAAATATATGGAAGCTCATTTCTGTTACATAAGAAGAGGAAAGAAAATATGTCCTTTGGTAAATCATAATTATGACATAAAAATTACAATTATGAGAAAATTCATAACTATGAGATAAAAGACAGAAAAAAGTCTGACAAAAAGATGTAAATATTTTGCTCAATGTTATAATTGACTTTTTATCTCATAATTTAGACCTTTGCACAAACTGTTTCTGGACTGCAAAAATAAATAAACAAACAAACAAACAAATAAATAAATAAATAGACCTATTTCAACTTAAAAACATAAATTCAGTTCCTGCCTTTTTTTAAAGTACTGTATAATCAACTTTATCATTTCAGCTTGAATTACATAAAAAAAAGTTGAATTTCATATAACTGAAATTGCTCAACTTATTTTGATGAGTTATTGTAAAAACATAAGGTGCCATGACTTACTGATCATATAAATATTTTTACAGAGTGTGTCACTTTTATACTTTTGCTATAATTATGGATTTTTTCTCATATATATATATATATATATATATATATATATATATATATATATATATATATATATATATATATATATATATATTCATAGTACTAATTTGGACTTACATTTTTAAGTTTGGCCAAAAACAGCTAAAATATTCTTTAAAATATTTTTCTTGTGTGTTTCACGAAAGAGAGAAAGAAAGAAAGCCATTTGGAATGACGAGTGTGAGTAAATAATGAAAGAATTATATATTTTTTTAAGGAGTGAACTATACCTTCAAGTAGTGGTTGAGCTATATTGTGAATAAAGTCACAGCTAAAGGCCGTTGTTAGGCACAATGAACAGCACAATGCTGCATTCAAAATAAAGCATTCATGTCAGCTCAACAGAAGGGAAAAAAAGCTAAATTAATATTCCCTGGAAAGGAACATCAAACAGCTGTTGTGAAGAATGCAACAACCTCTGTGAAGGTATGGCATATCAAAGGCCAGTGTAAATTAGTAATGTTTAAAAATAAATAAATAAATAAATAAGAAACACCTCCTGTGAGTCCTTTGAAGAGGCCAGCAAACCATTTTAAAAAAGCAATGTGCAAATTGATTTACTGAGTAGTTGATTTGATACTTTCTCCAGCTTAACCCATTTTTTTTTCCTTTTTTTCTTTGAGGTTAAATGTGATTTGCGTTCAGAAGCGGCGTAGTGCACCAACTCATGCGAGCTCTGATAAAATAAAAAAAATATAAAAAAAAGATTGAGGTATGGTGTGTGCCAGTATTAGGCTAGGCCCATCTGTGTGAGACGTCTTTGAAAAGACACTTCGGAGATGGATGAAGACATCTGGAGGCACCTGCCACATCTGCTTATGTCCAAACATGTTTACCTCACTTTCCTCAAGAGTGCTAAAAGATTGCTCTCCTCTTAGCCATAGCTTTGATCAAGTGTTTCCACGTGTCACCGGTCTCATGGCCGTTAGGAGACATTAGCTCCTCCACCGGTCATTTATATTCAAAACAAACACATTACCAATTTAAATTATTCCACACGGCTTAAGCACTCATAAACAGCCTCATATAAATGGTTTAACAAATACATTACACATCCAGTTTTGACTAAAAGCAGTCATACTCAAAATGCATTTCATAATTTTGTTAGTAATGTTAGTTGTACTCATGCACTTGATATAAAATTCTATTCTGATAAGATGAAGCTTGATTATTTTGATTAGAGCTGCACAATTTCGAGGAAAAACTTGAATTTCATTTTTTTGTCTAATAAAATTAGCAGTTACCACTAGCCCTGGGTTTTGACACAAATTTCATGATTTGATTTGATTCTCATTCACAAGCTTGTGATTTGATTCGATTCAATATAGATTATTTTAGATATTTTCCAGGTATACATGCCAAATTTACTCAAGAAAAAAGTACCAAAAGTACCAAAGTACAATGCTTATTGTGATATATTGGATGGGAGGTGCCCTTCAATATTTTACTGTAAAAATCAAGCATTCAATAATAATAATAATAATAATAATAATAATAATTACTATGAAATTACATCACAATACAAATATAATATTTAAAATATAACAATAAATATAATATATATATATATATATATATATATATATTGTTTCCTATTTTTATTTACTAATAGTATTAAGTATTAAAAAAGAATAGTTATATTATTAATAATTTTTAATAGTAATAGTAATAATATCTTTACAGTACAACTGTAAAATAACAATACTAATATGTACAAATGTCTTACTTTCTTCAATTTCAAACTTGAAACCATAGATCTGTTATTTTGGTAAGCTGCATTTATTTTGGTGGAAGATGGTGGTTTATACACACTTCTCATTACAGGTTTGGGAGGATGCTTGAGGCATTTCCAAATACAGGTTCTGAGCGACCCAAATTGTGAACCGAGCCACTCTGAGATGTTGAAAACATCAACTGCTGGTGTGTAAATGAACACAGTGCTGCATGTCACTTTGAAACACAGGGTGCATATAATTGTTTTAATTAAATCACAATCTTTGAGATTTGATCACCTCAGTAGGCTTACAGTAGTAGGCCATATCCCTGTTTTGTTTTAATTTCAATTAACTATAGCCCAATTTTTTTTTATTAATACTGTTATTGTAACATGAGTATTTTTTGTCATATTTATGCAGCCTGTGTCTTATAAAACTAATACGCCACTTGAGTCTGTGCACTACACACATTTTACCACTATTAAATCGTTTCTGCCAGTCCCGCTTCATCTTGTGCTAAAGAACACACTTTACCCATGATGAAATCACTTTAGCGCACGACCCGTGGCTTATTGCTTTAATATATGCTAGGCACTTTATTCTCAAAGCTTAGCAGGCGATTTAAACGTAACAAGGTTTTTCATTTCACATCTTCTCTGGCCTTGAAGAGTGTCTTCATGTTGTTGTGAAGGTTTACATGTTTTCAAATTACTCCGAGGCACCGGTAAGTGATGATAGGCGTCTGATAATTGTATTCATCCCTCTTCTCCGTCATCTCCCTTTCCATCAGCTTTCATTTCCACTGTCTTAATGTTTTCGCAAATGAAACCAGGGGGCCGGGGAATAAAGATGGCACTGTCCAACCAGTTTTTTTTCCTCCTTCCGTCAGTCTGTAATTTATATGTAAAGCAGCGTGGGAAGTGCAGGTGGAGAGATGATGAATTGGTTAAGCGCTAAACCGCAACAGGCCGCAGATCATTAGTGATCAGGCCATTCAGATTGGCAAAAGAGATCAGGATTAATTGATTTATCCGCATGCCCCATGGGCCACTTCACTATAGGGGAAAGATGAGGTTGGAACGCTTAAAGGTTGGTGGGGGGGTGGCGTGTATCCATCGCACTTGCTCGACAAGATAAGCAGAAAGAAACTCGGGCCGGGCGAGATAAAAGCAAGCATCAGACACGGTCCACTGAGTTATATTGCAAGCTTTGTACCTTGGAGAATTTGAGAAGATCCGTGCTGAAGAAAACAGATGTATACTATTCACAACATGCTGTTTGTGGAGTGACAGAACATACTGTATTATTTTATGTTGGCCTGACACAACTAGGGGGAATAATAAAATATATTTTTTGTTGGCTACACTTCTGTGACTGGCTATGTCACATCCTTCCCTTTTAAGTCTCTTAGCCCTGCCAATCAAACAGACTAGTGGACTTGCTCCAATGCATTATTAATTGATTTATCCCAATTCATTATTTATTGAACCAGGTGGTCTGCCTGATACTCCAATAATTTATTTTTTAAAGTTAAATAGGCATCACAGAGCATTCATTTGATGGGTGGAGGAGAGATTGGGGTAGCTTTAGAGATCGGCTGGTGACTTGAAAGTCATCCAGGCTGTAGAAATGAGCGCCGTCAGGATTCACACAGAGAGATGCAGAAATGAAAGAGCGAGAGTCGATTTCTCAGGGTATTGCTCTTATGTTCAACCCCACAGATCCTTCTTTAATTCACACCGCCTCGAGGACACGCTCCAGCTCTGATTGTGTGTCCTTAAATTTGAATTTTCCTTTAAACCTTCGACCAGTTGGAACGAAAGTCCTCAGTTCATGCTAATAGATGGAACATTACATTTTAGATTAAATTTTATATATATATATATATATATATATATATATATATATATATATATATATATATATTGTTTGGTTTAATAAGTCTTGTTCTTGACTGTGCACTAATTTGTCTGAAACTTTCTTTATCTTTTTCCTTTGACCATGACTCGAGGCTTATTAGCTGACTAAAAGAATAGTTCAACCAAAAAATGAAACTGATGTACTGTTACTCTCGTGTCATTCGAACTGTTCTTCCATGCACAGAATTCAGACTCAATAATGTGGAATAGAAAAAAAAAAGAGAGAGAGATTTCTTAAACTAATTTAATGGGCAGCATTCCAACTGGATTCCATCTGCATGTCCATTGATTTGTGGTATAAATGTTAAGCTGTAAAAATCTTGGGCAGAGAAATATGCAGCACTGCTTAAATTTGTGACAAAGGGACCACATCTTAAAACAGTACAGCGATTTCAAGTTCAGAGCAGCACCGGATTGCAAAAGTAATGACTTTCCAAAAATTCTCAAGCTGAAAGAAGCCAAGCATTATTGCTTTTCCATGCTTTTTTGTGTTGTTTTCTTAAGATCACATCTTTCTTCTGGTCTCAACATTAAAAAAAAAGTTTGAGTGTTTCTTTAGATATTTCTATATAAACAATATTGCTTGACCTCTAGGGCAAAGTTAGGTTAACCTACCACTATATGGTCATTTTATAATCATAAATATTATTGTGTATATTTCAATAAATTAAGAAATAAATTCTGCTACATTAAATGTATTTATATACTGCTGTGTTTGTTCATACTTTGTAAATCATTTCTTAATGTTAAATGTCTTAATGTTCCTTAATGGTGAACATACAGTGAGCACCACACAAATTGTTGGGCCTGCTCACTAGAAGCTTTTCTCAGCAAGAACGTGAATTACAGCAAAACAGACCTGCAGATATGCGCAAACCCAGCAACCTAACAAAAAAATCATGCTGTTAACTAATGATGTAAACCTGTGCATTAATTATCACCTTACATGTGCTGTATAGCCATCAGTGTCCCAAACCTGCATCTGAAAACGACCGCCTGTGCCCTCAACTACACCTTGGTTTGAGACAAATGGGCAACACTTCCTCTTCTCCCGCTGGTTACCATGCTTCTAACTTCACACCAGTCTGGCTCATGCTCCTTGGACCCCGGCTGGCACATCCACAGGCAATCCGAGCCAGGGTTGGCAGGCACCTGCATCCTGCTAAGCCGTGCCAGTCCAGGTACCACTCTTCTGCGAGCAGATGGTACTGCAGCAAGCGGAAGGGAGGAATACGAGCCCAGATGCAAACGGATGAACAAAGAGCATAAGGAAATATGCAGTGAAACATTTCAATGACAAAATGTGCTGAAAGCCAGATACCTCAGAATGAAAACTGGAGCACTGCAGAGGACGAAGGCAGATATTTAATGAAGAATCAAACAGAAAAGTGATTATATATATATATATATATATATATATATATATATATATATATTGAGTTGAATTATTTACTTTGGCAGCATTTTAAAGAAATTTTCACCCTACATTCAAAATAATTAAATTATGTCATTTTGTCATTTACTCAACATGTTTTCCTCCCAACTTTCTGTGAAGGCCAGAAGCAAAACCTTTGAAACTTGGAGACTTTTGCTACCACAAACAAACAAACAAACAAACAAACAAACAAACAAACAAACAGTTAGGTCCATATATATTTGGACACAGCCACAACTATGAATTTTTTAGCTGTTGACCAAAACATATTGAAGTTACAGTTATATAATGAATATGGACTGAAAGTGCAAACCCTGGCATATAATTCTCATCACAATTGGAGGAAAGGTTCAGAAACAAAATATAAAACTATATAAGTCATGGCATCTTATGTTTACTTTAAAATGAAATTACATAAAAAAAACAAATTATTCAAAATATTTATAACAGCTGTAATAGTATCTCAGTGAGACTGTTTATTTCTTTATTTATTTATTAGCTTGTTGTATGGAAAGATCAGTGTAAATATTTATTCATAATTTTATTTTTTCTTGGAATTATTATTTTTATTTATTTATTTATTTATTTTTCTGGACAGCATCAGTTATTTCTATTCCTTTCATGTCATTCTTTGTCTTATCTTTTCACCATTAGATTGTTTTATAGGTGCAGTAAACGTGTTTGAGTGTCAGGCCATTTTGAAGACCTTTCCTTATGAGATTTCCCACGTGTGAAATACTGCGTTCACCCTCGGTTACATCAGACCCGTCTTTGAACCGTACGACGCAATCAACGGGGCCCATTTCTGCTCACCAGCCCTGCTGGTGTTAAAGTACATCATCGCAGACACTGCGCTTGATTGTTATAAATCAGGACATGAACAATCAAACTATAAAAAAAGAGGAGGAGGAGGAAGAGGGCTGAAAGAGTGGCTCAAAGGTAGCCAGTCCAGTCTCTTCAACATAATATAGGTATTCCTGCAGGCTGCCTCTGAGGTCAAGGACATTTGGGCAGAACTGGCTGTGCAAGCACATCTATTCACTTTGCTCAGTGTGTGTTAGAATGCCTGCAGCTCCAACAGAGAGAGTGCTTTTCTACACTCTTTGTTGATTTCGGCCGTTGATATGAAAAAATGAAGGGCAAGTTTGACAAATTAAGAAGATTTTAATGATATCTGCTCAACAGAAAGCCAGTGGAAAAAAAGGAAGAAAGGCTCACTCAGGCTTACAGTGCTAATTCTGTAATGTTTGATAGACTGATATGATTGTTTCCTATTGTGGTAGAGAACATTTCTATCTAATTTATTATTCTAATAGGGCAGTGCTTTTCAATCTTTTTGCCTTTATGTGTCCTTTTTTTCCTGACTAAAAAGAACCAGTCATTTCTTTAGCAATTGGACAACACTCTCGATGCCATATGAGTTTGACTCACTAAAAAGAATCGACTCATTAGAGTTATTTATTGAGCTGTATGTGTTTGGTTCACTAAAAAGAACCGACTTGTTTAGAAGAATTAGTTCAGAATTAGAAAAAAATGGTTATTCTATATGTATTTTATTCACTAAAAAGAACCAATTCATTAGAACAATTTGTTTTGGAATCAGACTGCATCGGTTGCGCTGTATATTTTTGATTTCCTAAGAATAACCGACTCACTAGATTCATTTGTTTTAGAAAAAGGGCTGGTTGAGTTGCATGTGTTTGATTCACTAAAAAGAACTGACTCCCTCAAATCATTCATTTGTAAATCAGACTACCTTGGTCATGCTGTATGTTTTTGGAATCAGACTGCATTGGTTGCACTGTAGCCTATATTTTGATTCACTAAGCATAACCAACTCATTAGAATCATTTGCTTTGGAATGGGACTACACTGCTTGAGCTGCTTTGTTTGATTCACTAAAAAGAACTCACTCAAATCATGCATTTACAAATAAGAGTACATTGTATGTATGGCTGTATGTGTTTGATTCACTAAAAAGAATCGGCTCATGAGAATAATTTGATAGAAATCAGACTATCACTGTACTAGAGGTGAAAACATCTGTATTTTTCCCCCCTTGCATCTGCTAGTAGGACTGATGGGTGTTTACTCCCTGTTTGTTTAATCTCTGCTTTCTATTAATAAAGTTCAGTGGGCCTTCAAACATCAGAGGATTGTGCGTGTATTTTAAAGCGTAATGAACTCACCCAGGTGTCCATGGAGACATGCGTGTGATGCCAGGAAACAGCACTTCACATCAGCTGGCACACCTGGCGTTGCTGATTTCCCCCTCCTATTTTATGGAAACGCAGGAATATGAAACTATGAAAAATATTTGCTTAGCATGTCAGCTCCTTGGTATCAAGTCTACCCCTCGCTTAACTGTCAGGGTTTGACTGAATCAGGTTAGAACAGCAGTGTGGATGTGGATGAAAACACAACTGTCGGACGGGCATAGTGAGATGCTCAGACGATGTTTCAAAAAGCAACATCTTACATAACCTCAGAAGGGAGTGTGGGAAGGGATGGTGGGGGCTTGTGGGTAAGCCAGACGCTTTGAACAAGTGTTGTGACGCTTGTGAGTATCATTTGAGGGTGCAAAGAAATTGTGCAGCATATATAGGATGAGAACAGCCTTTTAGTTTGGGTAGTCCAACACTTGGAGAACAACAAAGTTACATTTTTGCAGTGGATAGAGTGTTACACGGATGTTTGCTAGTGGAAAATGTGCAAATGGTTTCAGGATTGCATTGAGTTGTGTTGATTATGTGAAGTGCTGGAATTGTCGAATCAAAGCCAGCTATTGTGTGATTGTCAGTTTCAGTGCAAGTTCAATTTAAACAAAGATTCCTTGGTCTAAAACAGAAAGAGTGGGGAAAAAAAGGTGTCACTTGTTTCATTTCGATGTCAGTCGCAATGTGTTGGATAGAAAAACAAGCACCAGTTTTCACATTTGAGTTGGCTGGCAAAGAGAAAGCAAAATTTTGGATTAAACTACACACCGTACTTGGTCTAGTTTTGGTGGCTTGTGCACATGTCTCTCCTAGTAGAGGTTTAAGTGGTTCAATTAAAGGCATAATTGTTGGGGATGGGTTGTTAAGCACCTGTGAAGTATGCGTGAGCTTGCTTTGTGTAAGAAATTGTCAAGATGATTGCCAAAAAGCCTTACAGACCTGTTTTCAATTAGATTTCTTACTTTTGCCAAAGACATTAGATTGAAACTCGTGGAGCCTAAAATATCTTCCTTTTGTTAATTAACAAATTACCCCCCCCCCCCCAAATAATAATAATAACTACAAAGTTTTATAACTTTTTTTTTAATTTTTTTTTTCTTCACTAAGCTAATTTCAACCCAATTTCAAATAAATTAATAATAACAATGGTAGTAGTATAATTACTTACACATAAGATTATGTATGATTATGGAAACCAGGGCTAGTTATCACACTTTTTACTCAATATTTATAGAATTGTTTTTTGTTTTTTTAACATTTTTTTTTTTTTTTTTGTATAAACAAATATTTTAAATGTATGGCTACAGAACTGCTACCATCTCCATGTTTGTAATTCAGTAATATTTAGACAGTAAAGTAATATTTAGACAGTAAATCAATTATGAAACAGCAATTCATTAAGCCATTAAGCAAAAAAATAAAAAATAAAAAAATAAATAAAAAATAACATTCAAAAATATAAAGCCATTCTTTTGATCAGCAGATATTTTAATGAATAAACTTTATAAAATACAACACTGAAAGTATGTGACAGCTTGCCCCAACCTGACACTGATGGAAAATACCACTAATACTGTGCTAAAAAAAGCATTTTGTATTTCTGACTCAAAACCTTAAAGGTGGGGTAAGTGATTTCTTGTAGCCAGTGTTGATATTTCAAATCCCCAAAACAAACACGCCCCTACCCCAAAAGGGATTCGCCCCTATTTTGACAGCTCCACCCCACACATACGTACACACCCAAGGCAACGATTATGGCAGAATCTGCTGTATTAAACATATTATCTTACTTTTTGGAAACACTTTGGGAGCTGACGCTTAAAACAGACAGTGGAGGAGGTTTAGACACTCCAGGCTTAAATGGTGTGGAAATGAATGTGTCTTTATCAAAGCTGAAGGGAAAGACAATACGATTGAAGATGGACAAACGAGCGAATATCATACTCAAGCATATTAAAGCAAAAGTCAGTATATATAAGTTCTGTGAAACAAAGCAAAACCAATGTTACTCACCTATCGAGAAGAAACAAAGCAACCTCGGCGTCCGATCACAGGCCTTCCCGCTCCTTGAGTTCTCTCCAGTGCTGATCCGAAATTTACACAGGTCCTACTTCTTAAGTCCCTACGTCTTCTTTTGTTCTGCAGAAATTTTCCTCTTTTGTTTTTTTATCCGCCATCTCTATCTTTCTGTCGTCGCTCGGCTCAGCTAATGTCCGTCCTGTGCACTGAGTGCTCCCTCTCTCGTCCCCATCATGAGTAGACACGCCCCTTACTGCTGATTGGCTACAAGTTTATTTTGGTACTCTGCCCTTTTCTAAAGCGTTTTTGAAAAAAAATACATACCCCACCTTTAAAGCTAGCAAAATGACAGCTCCCATGTGATAACTTGCCCCAATCTCTCCTACAAAATAAAAGCATATAAAATGACATGGATTGATTGTTGGATATTGCTATGTTATTTAATGTTGCTTTTGCGCAGCTTTTGTTACCAGGAATGGCTTGCGGTGCACTATCGAGTTTAGGCATAGACTAGACAGTGTCTAAATAGCTTGAATTTTGCTAATAATCTCACTGAAAGTGAGAAGCGGCGCTGTGGGTGTTTTGCAGAGGAGATGTTTATTGACTAGTCAACATAAAGCCATCAGCCGAAAGCCCACGGCAGGGTGCAACAAGCCTAACAAAATGCTTCTTGACAAATGACTCCGAGTTCCTCGCCGCCTCAACCTCGCGTTGAACATACTCGAGTGCAACTTTCTGTAGACTTACTAACTCTGTTCCAGTTTAATGAAGATTTGTTTGAATATGCTGCGAGTGTTTTCTCAGGAGCAAAGCGGGATCGTTTCCCCTAGTAAGCCTCTAGTGTTCAGTGAGCGTAAGTTTGTTTGAAGTTATCTATTTTTATCTGTGGGGAAGCTTGTGTTTATATGTGCATGGTATGCAAGTGTTGGCTTCCCACCTGGGATGGTTAAATATTGCTGGTTTGTGCAGTTTTTACTTCTCTTTCTCCATCCTTTCCACACAAGTATTAAATTTGCAGCGCTGCAGCTTTCACATTAAAGCATCCGAGGCACATCAAGCGCGGCGTGCTCCTTTAAGGTGCTCTTCCTCTATAGCCGCCCGCTGTCCTTTAAGACTTCCAGTGCCTGAGCTCACCGGCTCCGTGACAGGGCCCTGTAGAAAAAGGTATGATATTGTACCTAATGAGATTTCCGCGTGCTCTCCCCTTGCCCCCGGGCGTCTCCTGCTGCTGAGGAGGCTGTTTAGTTCAAATGGAGAGGCCTAGTACTGTATTCCACTGTCAAAAAGTCATTTGGGAAAAAAAGGTGAGGTGCAGAGAGACAGTGGGAGATGGAGAGGGGAGGTTCTCACCTCCAGCTAATTCCTATCATGTTTGATCCTTGAGACCGGAGTGCTCGAGATTGATCTGAAGCAAATCAAAATTACAGGGCTGAAGGACAAAAAAAAAAAAAAAAAACTTTCTTTCTTCTTTAGATGCATTAAAAGTATACATTCTTCTTCTATAAAGACCATATAGAATTTGAATATCAACAATTTAGCAGCTGTGAAATGAAAAAAAAATGTTTTATTTAAATTTAAATTCATACTGAAATTTAAATTAAAATTCATATGTATTTTTGTTAATGCTATGCTACGACAATACTGTAAAAACAGCAATATTTTGAAATGGAATTGCAATTTAAAATAACTATTTTCAATTTGAATATATTTTAATATGTAATTTATGTCTTTGATGGTAAAGCTGAATTTTCAGCATCAATACTCCAGACTTCAGTGTCACATGATCCTTCAGAAATCATTCTAATATTCTGATTTGCTGCTCAACAATAATTTCTTATGATTATCGTTGTTGTGGTGATTTATATTTTTTATAATGAATAAATAATAATTATATTAATTTCTTATGTTACTGTATACACACTTTGCATATAATACACTACAATTATGTTGACTTTTAATAATGTATATAATAAACTGTCTTCTTCACATACATCAACGTACTTTCAACACTCCATCTGCTTTGCATATGTTACAGAGTCAATAAAAAAAAGTTAATGCTGTTGTTAGTTGATTATCAATCAACAGCAGCTTTTTTAGGAACTTCTGCTGAAATGTATCAGACTGAAACAAGCTGTTTTTTACTTCCTCAGGCATTTTTGTTGATGCTTGCTGTGATTCACTGCATGAACAAGATCATAACTTCCTGAAGCCATCACAGTTGCAGCACCATATGCTTAACGAGATGAGCCACCAGTGTGACGTGCTTTCATACAAGGCTTCGCAACATGATTACTCAAGTTCAGGCTTTGAGCAGAACCCTGAAAATCTATCATTCATCTTTAATTTTCTTCATTCATAGCATGCTATAATAAGAACACTGACAATGGCAAGAGGTCATAGGGAGGACCGCTCAAGGCATATACTGGGGTTTGCTAATGAATTAAATGAAAGTCTTCACACACCCATCAAGGATTGAAGAATTCATTGCAAATATTAATGTGGGCCAAAGTTTGAATTATATCATAGTAACTTTCTGGAAACTGCAAACATTCAAAATGTTATATGAAAGCTCATTCATAAAGAAAAGTTAAATAACCACCATTATTTGTATTGTTTGCACTTAAAAAGATGCACTTAAGGCAAAACCAAAACGCTTGCTTCTTGTTGTCAAAAATTAAATACATTCCCAGGAAGAGCTTTTTAACTAGTAGTATTTTAACTTTACATTTTAAAACTATTTTAATAACAAAATACAATTCCATTAGTTTGGTATATATACATATGTAAAGCTGCATATTGCCTGCATCTAATATCCAAATGTGCCAAAATCTCACTTATATGTCCAGGTTTGTCACCTCAGCACAAAAATAGCCTGAAAACATTGCCCGATGTAGAGACTGCAGATCATTTTTTTGTTTGTTTTGTAATTCGCTGAAAGTTATTAAACATTTCTGAATCTAATAAAATAAACAAATTATGGTTTTGGTAAGGCAGAGTTTCAGTAAATATTAATGATCGACTTCACAGAGATAAATGAAAATAGCCCAAGACAAATACAGTTAATGTAATTACACTCAGTGTGGGTCATTAAGGGCCTCTGTAGTTACAGTTTATCCTGCAGTTTTGCTCCTTCAGATGCACAAAGAACAGCATTACAGTGACGGGCATCAGAGCTGTAGTCAACTACTTCATACAGTATATATGGATTTAGAGAAAGCTTGGTGCATTCATAAATCATCTGGTTCGAGGTCTAAGCACTTGTAACTGCCATTATGCAACCTTCAATGTCTGACTGTCATACAGACCAAGATATTGGAGCAGATTTAAACCTGGGAGTGGAGGAGGGAACATGAGGGCTGGAAATGTTTCCTTTTTTATACATTTGTGAGTGTTTTACATTACTTTGATAATCATGGTTGTAAAGAAAATGTGCTGTAGAGAATAAGATTAATACTTATATGTGACTAATGTTTTACTTCTGGCAAACTAGACCATGTCCGTACCCAGGCACACAACTCAGATATACAGTGAATCACTTGTCGCTTTATGAATGTTTACAGATGCTTTGGGGATCTTAGATGCTGAAATTGAATTAATGGATTTATGGAAATGGATTTATGAAGTTGTGAAAAGGTTTTGATGCTTTCTATACAGTATGTTGATAATGTTTTTTTTCTTTTTTCTTTTCTTTTTTTTAATGGAATTGATCATTTTATTCATCAAGGATGCTTTAAATTGATGAAAAGTGACATTCATCAAAGAATCCTGATAAAGTTGCAGTTTTCACAAAAATATTAGAAAAACTGTTTTCAACATTGATGATAATAAAACAATATTTCTTAAGCATTAAATCAGCATATTAAAATGTATTTCTGAAGGATCACGTGACACTGAAGACTGGAGTAATTTTACAAAAAAATCAGCTTTGCATCACTGGAATAAATTGCATTTTAAAATATTATAACATTATAAAAACATATATTAACAATGGTAATAATTTAGAGGATTACAGGTTTTAAAGTATTTTTTGATTATGTAAAGTGAGCATAAGCAACTTGCCAAAATATAACAGTAGTGAAAATTGTTGATCCAAATAAACCAAAAATTAACATTTGTTTCACTTACAAATGCCTATGAATACAAATAAGATTGACTGAAACATGTTTTTCAAGAGTTAAAGAGAGTATAAAGCAGCATATTGTATGTGAGTAAACAGTGTGATAACGCTGAAAAGTTTGTCATGAATAAATAATGAATACAAGTAGGCTATACACAAACACCTTTTTATAGAATGGATTGTGTAGGACTGGATTAGATGTGGGTTTCGTCTGTTTGTGATTGGCAGACAAAGGCAGATATTTCTGCTAGTTTCTCTTCTGATGAAGACGAGCGAGCAACTTAGTCAACGTTGGTGCTTTGTTTGATTTCTTCTGTGTGTTTGCCTCACTCTGACTCATTCTTACACCGGTTTCTTGCTCTTTCCATTGATACCTGTAATTCTCTTGTAATTTCAGTGATGTTTTAGCATGCTGACTGAAGTCTATCAATATCAGCATTTCCAAGGAAATGTTGTTCTCAGATGTCCGTTTTATATTTGAAAAAAGTGATGATTAACCATGGAAACACAACAATTGAAAAGTTTTTCATGAAAACACAAAGCTTCTTACTCAAACGTAGTGTGTGTTTTCAGAAGACATGGAAAATTTTTGTGAATTTTTATGGAGCTTTTTTGTCATTTGTTGAAGATGAAAGCCACTTAATTGCAAGTACAGTCCTTCAAAACTTTTCCTGTTTCACGGAAACAAAAAAGGTTGTTGACTTTTTTTTTTTTTAATAATGTCATTCTGTATTTGGCATGTCTTTGTGTATCAGTAAACTAAACTCACTTTTGCACATCTGTTTTTTGCTCATTTACAGAGAAAATAATCTTATTCAATGCAAGTAATTCCAGAATAGTATACAATATTTTGCAGAATCACTACCATGCAATTAAACAGCAATATACTCTGAAATCTAGTTGGATGTGCATATGAAATGCAGCATCTTAATTACGAGATTAATGGCTTCTCTCAGTTCAATTGCAGCAAACCTAGAGGGATATCCACTGATGTAGCCAGACCAGAGCTTGTTCTCTGCTTTAAAGTGAAAATTGCAGTAGAAATACATTCATTTGTCATTTGTGCTTGCAGGTACATACCAATTTGACCATATAGGTAGTTATTAAGAAAAATAAATTTAAAACACAAGTATCATGGAACTGACATCAGTGATTTTTAAGCCTATTAAGCTTGACATACTGAATGAAATATAGCTTGAAAAAAATTTATATATACTTGCATAAAATGCATATAAACATCATATATGGAACAGTTTATTGGACCTTCAGAAAAAAGAGTATCATTTTTTATACATCAGACTTTATTGCTCATATTTGGCCCAAAGTGAGCAAACAGCAGTAACCGCATAGCAAACTATTTGCATAAAATGCATATACACATCCGTTGTCACTCTATATCCTGTTGATATAAGCTGATATTTAAATAATTATATCTAAATGTTGTGTGATATCTGCAATCCAATACAATGATGATTGAGAGGTAATAAAAAAAGTAAACTTTGTTGCTTCTAGTAAGCATTCATGTCAAAATTTTACTAACTATATATAAGGTTATTCTTCTAAATACTATAAAAAAATCAATAAACATTTCACAGCAAAATACACATGTCCCACAAACTGAACATGGACATTTTTATAATGAGTTAATAAAAACATTACTTAACTATCCATTAGATTTCAGAAGACATGTAGTAGTTTTTGTACAATAGGGTTTACAGCAAAATTTTGAGTATGTTGACTATTTTATAGGCCTGAAAAATTAATTATAAAATCATATATGATACAGTAGGCTTTATAAGGTGGTTAAGACTGAGCTAAAGAAATGGTTAAAACTGAATTTCACCCTCAAACATATAGCTTTATTAATTTAATGCATGTAACTTATGTTTCAAGTCTTCTGAAGTCATACAACATAAAGGTAAACACACACACACACACACACACACACACACACACACACACACACACACACACACACACAAACCTACATTTCTTACACAAGCATATCTGTATGTTTCAGAAGACTTAGAAAATAGTGCACAAGTGGCATGGAGAACATTTATTGTAGTTTTATAATGCTTTTTAGTCATTTTTGAAGCCTCAGTACCATTTCATTGCAAGTACAATTATTTAAATGTGTTCCTTTCCTGTTCCACAGAAACAATGTCACTCTGGTTTGAGGGTGAGTATGTTTTTGTGGGGTGAACTAATCCTTTAAAAGCATGCCTAAAATGGCTTTAGCTTTTGCTAGACTTGAAAGAAATGGCTACATTGTAATATGCTTTGTATTGCCATTTCATACCAGGATGACAGTGTAGCTGAAATGTGCAACAGTAAAAAGTTACTATTAGTCTTTCTGAATTTCATTGATTGCAGAAAAGTGAGAACAAAAATGTGACAACTTCCAGGGCTCAAGCAATAGTTTATCTACTCTTTTCCCTAACCCTGCCAATCTGTGAATGTCAGAAATGTGCCCCCAGGCAAACACAGCACCATAAAAGTGCCAATCTTCAAGAGAAACTTAAGTTTAAAAACCTGAACAGAATGGAAAAGGTCCAAAAAAAAAAAAAACATTCATGTCAGTCTCCCCAAGAGCACATTATTCAGTGCAGATGAATATATCATGGAAAGCCTTTCTTTGAACACACCGAATGCCATGCTGTGATGGTGTTCCACAGACGTGACAGAGAGCTCTGATGTTGGTTTTGACAAGATTTCGGTCCCTCTATCAAAAGATGAGCAGATTAGAAAGTGAAAAGGACCTGTGGTTCCTGAATAATTATTGGAAATTATACAATGTCATGCGGCAATCTGAGCTGATAGGGCTTAGAAGTGGAATATTTGCCTTGTCTTTTCTGTTAGCGTAGAAATGAATGCCGTCTGATAGAATTTCTATTCAAACAGATTAAGAATCAGTTGAATTGAGGTATTCTGAGCAAGACATGCGATGAATGCATTTTGCTTATCCGTGTATTGTCTGAAGAATAAATTGGGCTGGTTAAATGCAGCAGGCAAAATTAAACTTTGCAGGATTTCCTCTATACATGATGATTATTTGAATACTTTTTTATTTAATAGAAGAAAACCACTGTAGTTGTGTTAATAGAGCTCTGTTCTCTTTCTTTGTAGCAATAATAAAAAAAAATCTGCCTGTCTGTCTGTCTATCTATCTATTCTCACAATAAAACATTAGAAAAACTATTGCATACTACCTTATGCAATTTTGCTTTTGAAATGAATATATCTCCTTTAAGGGTGTTTTGGCTTGTTTTTGTTTTTCTCAGGAAACGCATTTGAAGTACTGATTTAATTAAAACTTGATTAAAAAAGATCCATTAACTTCAGAAGAAGAGAACTTAACTCTTCTCGAAATCATAACAATGCCAGTACATGCTCTTTAATTGAGTGAAAAGAAACTTTTCCTTTGTCGACTGTAAACATTAATTTTTCAAAAGCTTCAATAAAATGCTATTTTTAGTAATATCACCTGCTAAATTATCAGCAAAGGTGTCAGACACCGTTGTGATTTCTGCTGACACCCCTGCTTCATTGTGTGAATTATATAATGTCTCAAGGTTTTTTGTATAATTTATATACTGTGTCACCATTATGCCTAATCTAGGTCAAAACATGCTCTTCTCATTCTTGCTTTTTTTTTTCCTCCATGTGATCTATTTATACATTTTGTAATATATCATGATGTGGGAATACAAGTGAATAGTTGATCCAAAAATAAAACTTAAATTACAAATTAAACATTAAGTAACAAATTATGAAATAATGTAATTAAATTACATTAAGAACTTTTTTTTTTTTTTTGGTTAATCAATTTCTTATGCATCATCATGGCAGAACAAAACTTTTTCACTTGCTTCATCAGCCGGGCCATTGGAAACTTTTTATTTTTTTATTTATTTTTTGACTGATAGCACCTTGTAGGTTCACAAAGTCCCTGTTCTTGCTCCGAGCCAACTAAATTAGACCCTAAATAACACCAGTCTTTGCCACTATTCTTAAATCTGTCCATCCAGAGCCCTGGAGAACCCGCACTGAAAGACAGAGCTAAATTTGCCATCTCCAAAACGGTAGACAAGGGTGGGCTCTTAGGAACATACCTCGAATGATTTATGAGCATTTGCTGAAAATTCGTATTCAGTTAGCCAGTTTGAGACCATTCTTTCCTAAGGCTGAAACCTGCTGTCACTGAATGCCTTATCTTTCCCTCTGCAGCTCATATTGAGAGTGGAGGAACACTTCAGTTGCGATTCAGTGCAGTATTCACTGCTCCTTCATACCCAACACGGCACATCTGTAGAAGGTCATGTCATTTAAAATCTGGTGATTGAGTGTCAGGTTTCAGAAATGATGTGACAAGTAAAGATTTTGTGTGTAAGCAGTTGAAAAAAACAAAAAAAACACTGTCATATATATTCAAAAGCGGCAAAGCTGAAATAGAAATTTCAAAAGAACAGAATTTTATATTTTTTGTAAAATGTTTAAGCCCTTACTGTGACATTTGATCATAATTAATGTGCCCATACATAAAAGCATTAATTCAAACAAAACAAATCAAAACAACCTGATTTTAAATGGTGGTGGTGGTGGTGGTGTGTGTGTGTGTGTGTGTGTGTGTGTAGATACAGTATAATAATTAAATACCACTAAATATTATTTATTTTAGCAAAACTTCATCTGACTCATCAAATATTTAAATAACATATGAAGTCAGAATTTCACATTAATGATTCCATCCAAAACCCCTGCTGAATCTTTAACACAATATATGATTTAACAGTATCAAATGCTTTGATTATGCACATTTTACCAGCTTGTGAATTTAACACATTTAATAGAATTTTCAAATATTAATTCAATAAATTACTTTTTGATATACTTTTTCAATTAGCCTAATTGAGTTGTCTAATATTGATATAAATTGATATAAATTGATATCTCATCATTTATTCACAGTCTCATGTCTCCATTACATTACAATGACTTCAAGGCTTCTGACCGCAACAATATTTGTTGCCCAAAACACCCTTGCAGCAAGGAGAAGCAGCCAGAAGAAGGGGAGGGAGAAGTTGACATTAAACTCATTAAAGTTTGTATTATCCAGTGTTTAGTGCTCCGATTACGGCAAACAGAGCCATCTGCTTAGGGGACAGGCCTTCCCCCCGCAGCCCTGTATAATTCACCAAATAAAGTTTGTCTCTCCATCCAGAAATCAAAGGTCCCAAAGGGAGTGCTTGCAGCTTCTGCCGAGGAGCTGGAAATTGCGAGCAGGTGTACCTCCAGCGAGCCAGTTTGCCTTACTGACGCTGTATGCAGATTAGTGTTTCATCCTCGCATTCATTAATGACTCTCTCTATTAATCAATTCCACTCGTTTGGATGAGGCCTGCTATGGAATGGAACTGGGCCATTGGTGCTCATTAGGAGATAACAGCAGTTTTCTCTCTTGATCTTGAATAGTTTTTCGGAGACACGTTACTTATTAACAGTTTTAACTGATGTCACAATGTGGTTTTAGCTCAGTTTGTTACAACATGACATACAGTACCTTCATTAATTCCTAAGTGACGATTGACATTAGTGGTCAAACATAAAAGTAGCTCCAGTTGACAACTGTGTACGTAACTTGACCCAAAGTTCCTGTTTTTGCTTTCATTTTATTTTCTGATGTCTCACTAAAACAATATATTCCCATTATAGCGCTTGAGTGTTTTTTTTTTTTTTTTTTTTTATGGCTGGCTTTCATATATACAGCATCTTTTATTTCTCCTTGAAAAAATTGCAGGATTTAGCTTGTATGTATACAAAACTCATACAAAGCTATGACAGATACTATCTTTATTTCATCTGTGTGAGTCAAAAACTGCAAATATTTCTCTCTCTGAAAGTGTAGTGCACTTTATTCAACCATATTTTCCATTCTTTTTTGGTCCATGATATTGTATGACAATACATCCTTCGCTTATCACAAGCGAGTCATTTTCTTAAAGCAACCCCTGTTTAACTTCCAAGCAGTTTTGGTCTTATATATTGTTTTTTGCATCCAATTCCAATGTTGCAAATTTATAATAGCTTTTTACAAATATGGCAACTTGGTTGTCACATACAGTACTAGAAAGAATTTAATGCAGGAGCTTATGAGGCAGATTAGTTCCCCATGAGGAAAAGACTCTTGTGTGAATTTTAAGTCTCAAATGGGGTAGCGGGGCTTATGTTTTAAATATTGCAAATTAACAGCTAGTTACTAGGCAACCATACAGTACATCTCATGTGTAATGACAAAAATTTAATTTATATCGTCCTTTTATGCATGCAAAATCTGGTGAGATGTCATCATATGGATTAAATGTTATAACCTGTTTGGTCTGCATGAATTATTTTGGACATAACAGTCTGCAACTGCTCTTGGTCCCACTAGGACTCGGGATGTTATAGGTAAAGCTTGTGGAAATGATTTGAGAAGGCATCTGTCATAACTTGCTAACAACCAGTTGACATTAATGAGCTTCCTATATGTACAGCACACTAACGCACACTCGTTCCTGTTAATTGGCAGAGCTGTGATTATGCTTCAAAGTCACATGATCCAAACATTTAGAGTAATGGAGTAACAAATGTGTCTCATCAAAATTGTCAGAAGTGATCAAGATAAATGACTTTTGGCGTAAACTTGTTTTGGATTGTTTTACTGTCTCAAGCTGAGCAAAACTATCAATAGCTGTGCAGAGGCGTTTTTCTTTAATTTTCTTTTTTCCCTTTTCTTTTAATTTCTTTTCATTTTTAAATCCATGGCTTACAACAGCAAACAGCATAATTAACCTGCTGCTATATTTACCCAGTACTTATTTCAACACATGTTCTGTTAATTAAGATACAGCAGTGTGAAACAAACAGAAAAATACAAAAAGAAGGGCTTTTGGTTACACTTTATTTTGATACTCCACTTAAGACATTCTGCTGACTGCAAGTGACTTTGTAACTATACAGTACATGTCAGCTAACTCTTATTCATTTGCAACTACATGTCAACTAAGAGTATTAGTAAACTGTTAGGTTAGGGTTAGGTTTAGTAGAATAAGTTGACGTACATGAAAATTTATCAGATGAATGTCTGTTGGGTGACCATCAAAATAAAGTGTCAGCAGATATTAAGCAGAGAATCTACTAATATATTATTGACTAGGTGACATGTAGGTGTAAAGTTTCTTGTAGTTATAGGAGAAGGTCTAAAGTGGACTAACAAAATTAAATGTTGCATATTTTTTGAGAGGACTTACAATTAGTTAGCAAATCCATACAGACCTGTTGTTGTTGTTTTTTTAGCTCACCAATAATTTTAAATTCTCTCATCATCATTCCTCATAAAAAGCTATATAATGACTTCTGAAGACTCATATGGACTACTTTTATGGTGCTTTTGTGCCATTTTTGACAACCCTAGAGACAAAAAAGAGCACCCTAGACATTCTACAAAATACTGTATACTCATTTGTCTTCAAACAAACCCTAACATTTCAGCTACCATTTTAAATCATTGCCGACATTCAGATCATGAATTATTGGACTTTTCCAAATGTTTTAAACCATATTGTGCTTTTCAGTGTGATGCCTTTGTACATTACATCTGTTTTTGTGTTATATGTTTATTTATTTCCGTTAATTGCACGTTTTTCCTCCAGTTTACTTCATGTCATTGTCCTTTTCTATTTTCTTCTTCTTCATGCAGAGCTGAATAGGCTTTGATGTTAGAATAAGAAAATGAAAAGAAAAATACACTATATGTACGACCATTCAAGAATACTACCAAGATGATTGAATGACAAAGCCTTGGTAAGACTTACAAATGGTTTATATTTATATGTGTGTTATTCCCTTGAACTGTCCCTGAAACAGCATTTATTTCCACTCATTGTGTCACCCTAAAAAAGGGCTCTTGGATAGAGCAATGCTTTTCCATGTATATCATAGCTTCCAAACATAATGGCCTCAATGTCATGGGCAGGTTTGAAGCCGGTCTTTGTTCAGACTCAGATAGAACAGTCAGAGATATAGGAGATTTGCATTAAGCTGCTTGTCAAAGAAGAGAAATGTGGAGTAGAATTATTCAGCAAGAGGCTTTAGTTGGATGAATTACAGTGGCGTTGACCTGAAGTCAGATTCGGCATAAAGATCAGACTCCTGTGAATCTCACAAGTTTTTTTTTTTTTTTTTTGATTGGTACAGCAGGTGTTTTTATTTATTTAGTTTTTTTTTTTTTTTGGCTTAAGCTCTGCTGTATGCCAGCATCTATTTGGAATAAAATCAGGCCTTGGTGTTTTCGGAAACCAAATGCATAAAATTCCCATTGTCATTAGTGTTGAAATATTACTGCGCTTTTAAAAGTACAAGCGAGTTATTTCTCTATAAAACAGTTTATGATCTATTCATTTGTACCGTGTTTTCACAGACCAAGTAATTGAACTGAATTCTGTCATAAGGAACAAAACCCTTCACATTCTCCACAAATTCTCAGACATTTTATCCAGAAATTCATGCTAAATCATTTTATGGGAAAACTGTTAATTTCTGTCACTTCTATTATTGCTAGCAGATGTTTACATTGTTATAATTCAGACAAACACTGATTTGGTGGAACACAGATGTTGTGCTGTTTAGTTCTGTAAACGCATCTCAATCTAAAATAGTCACTTTTACCAGGGCTGAGTTTCCCAAAAGCTTCGTAAGCTTAAGAAGTTTGTAAAAACGATTGTATAACTTTATCTTAATATTACAGTCTGTTTCCCAAAAGCATCGCAACTTAAGTAGTACTTGAAAATCATCGTAGATCTATGAGTGCTCTGGAGTAATCGTAAAGCCCTAACTGCATCGTAAGAAGACAGATTTATGCGGTCACCTGCAGGATAATCGGCAGATTACACCTTAAAGTTTATCCAAGTGCAATGTGATTATAATATAAGGATTTGATTGTACTTTATTGCACAATTTATTACTCTTTTTTTTGTTGTTGTTGTTTTTTTTTGTTGTGTAAATTAATTATTGATTATTTTATAAATTAACTAATTAAAAAGGGCAGAAAAAATTAAATACACATCTAAATTAAATGACTGAAAAATAAAAAATAAAAGAAATAATGTAGGAAATATGCTTCAAAGACTTGGGGGGTGGGGGTCTCTGTTAATGAGTTGCTGACGTGCACGAAAACCAGCAATGTATTGGACCCGGAAATAACGTCTCTATATTGTATACTGTAGTACTATAATATATGTATATATTTATATAAAGTATACTATTATGTAAATTATAATATAATATAATAATTTTGTATTATAGTTATTATTTCCAAGTTATCTAGAACGCAGCATTATGTTTACATTTCAATAAACGAGTGTAGTAGGCTACTACAATTACGAACCATTCTATAAGGTGACATTTCAGCACTTGGCAAGCGGATAGCGACTCCTAAGTAGCACTTAAAACGCAGCAACAGTACGTGCGATTGAGTTAAGTGCATTTCTGGGAAACGCACGTGAAACAATACCGAACAATCGTAAATTGACTCGGAGAAAACACTCTTAAGCGCTAAGATCAATCGTTATCGAGAAACCTGGCCCAGAGCAGTTTTATCGGGTTTATTTTGTATTTGATTATATGAGTGGCATGCTATTACTATTATGTAGGAAATAATGTGGTTCTTATCAGAAAATAAACCACTTAAAGTTCTGTATCAACTGATTGCATGTTTTCAAGGCCAAAATAAATAGCCACATACAGTAAATGGAAATAAAATAATTTAAGGTGGAGTTATATGAAAAAGCTTTTAATTGACCAAACAGAAACAAGTAATTAATGTACTTCAGGGTTATTATAATGAAATGAAATAAAACTAATAATAATAATAATACTAATATATATAAGTATTATATTATTATTAGTATTATATATATATATATATATATATATATATATATATATATATATATATATATATATATATATATATTAGTATTATTATTATTATTGGTTTTATTTCATGTATACATATAAAAATGTGTTTTGGTATAGATGGACGGACGGACGGACGGACGGACGGACATACAGACAGACAGACAGACAGACAGACAGATAGATAGATAATTTATGGATGGTAACTTTTCTCATGAAGTTAATTTTGGTCCCTCTGTACATCCTCTTTAAATATATTATCAAAATACAATAACAGTGCAAAGCAAGTGCTTCTAGCTGTACCAATATTAAAAATACTACCACTAGAAACAAACTCTACATCATTTCCTCTGGCATTTTCAGAATCAGAGGAAGTGAAATTAAACCATCCATATGAAACACAGACAGCAAACTTCAGTAAGTGCTGCAGTGAGAAGAGTGAGAAGTTTGTGTACGGAGTGAAATGAGGAGCTTGTGAGGTGAGGATGGAGGAGCTTGTTTTGTATTATAGATACAAAGAAAGCTGCAGGCTCCATGAGGCCTGCGAGGCGGGGATGTTGGCAGTGATGCATGATCATTCAGAGCTGCCTATGATTGATTCTGTGCATGGGATTGACTAAATTGCTACAATTTGTTTAGATCCTCGGTGGAGGATATCTCAGCATTAATAAAACATTATCAATCATTAGTATGGAGACTGGAGAGATTGTGCGAGACTTAGTGCAAATTAGTCTCTGTCTCAGATGTCTGACATATACTCCCGCTCAGAACTAGACTTCATCTTGGAGGTTTTAAAGCTTAATTTTAGATACTTCAAACGCAATGCAGTGGCATAACATTTGTGATAAAGAGCATACATTTTCTGTCTTGTTTCCAAGTATTTTTTTTATTTTATTAAATGAAACCATACCATTCCATTTAACCAATGAATTGTCCTAATTTCTTGTTTTCCAGTAAAAATAAATAAATAAATAAAATAAAAAAATAACCTGTAAAAGTAACCTGTCTTGTTTTCCATTAAAAAAAATATCTAAACATCCTTAAAAGAAACATAATTTCTAAGATTAAGTTTTTTTTTACTCCACAGAAAATTTGTATTGTTCTTGTTTTTAAGCACAAATCCAATACATTTAGTGAGTTTCATGCCTCATCAAAAAAACAAAAAAAACTATATATATATATAAGGCTGTATGTATACTTCAAACTTGTATACTGAAAAAAAAGGGTTTAATAAAGTGAAAATGGAATGGATTTTTTTTTTCGCTTATTGATTGATTGAGTGAGTGATTGATTTTACTGTAATACATAAAACTGTACAACAGTAATGAGAAAATAATAGGAATTAAAAACAAAAACCTATGTTAAAAACTTATAAATGGTAATTTTTGTTAAGAATTCGGCAGGGTGGTATGCGCCTAATTTTCATGAAACTCATATAACAATGTAAAAAAAAAAGAATATGGGTTAAGACATTCTCTAGTAATTCTTAGTATTTTATACAGTTTTTAATAAAGTAAGAACATTTGTTTTGAATTATTAATGTTGTCGTCTGGTCATAAGGTAAATATTTCATCAAATGCAAGGTTAGTTCTTAAGAATTTACAATAAACAAACAAAATTCAGGTTAACGTTAACAGCGCGTGTCTGGAACACAACTTTTAATACATTCAGTGAGACTGACGCCTTTGTCATCTCCAGATGTGACAGCCGAAAGACAGTGAAGCATAAAAGCATATAAATAACCAAAGGTGCCAACTGAATTAGAATGGCATTCAATGAGAAGAGAGAGAAAGACTTGAAAAGACAGAGAAATAACATGTTCTCAGACTCTCTCCCATCTGTACATCTCTCATGTTAGATATAGAGAAATGCATCCTGGAAGAAAGTGAAGACAGAAAATAATTAGTCTCTACAGAGAGGCAAAGACAGTCTTTTCTAACCATCTAGTGGTTTTTACAGAAAGGGTTCATTTCTGAATCGTGAGCAACAGTGGTTGTTGTGCACCTGAACGGTCTGTATCTATCTGCAGAGTTAAAAGGATTGGCAAATAAGTAAAGACAGCTGACAATATGGATGAAATGAAATCCAAAAATGTATCATTTAACATTTTGCTTTGCATTAGAAACAAATGATTTAGAATCTAGAATTTATTTGACTCAAGTTCACGCTTTACTTATATATATAAGGGGTTGCACGACTAATCGACTAGTCCAAACAGTTAAAATGACAAATAAATGCATACTATAAAATGCTCCACAAGATGTGTTATTATATTACTGGATGCTCGAAACTGAACGGGAGAATGCATATTGTACAGGTAAGTTAATTGCCAGTCTAATCTAATGCACTTCTGCACTGTAAAGGTTGATTTATACTCGACGCGTCCGCAAGTTTGCTTGGGTGCGCGCGGTAAATATGACGTCATTGCGGTGTTGGCGGAAGTTCACTTTGAGTGCACGCAACCTCATTTCGTGTGGCGGAGTGCACAACATTTTTTGTAACTTTCCATGCAGCATCACTTCAAGCCTTAAAAACATTCAATATTCTAAAACAAAATCATAAATTAACTTTTATGGTTGTAAAATGATTGTATATTTATTTAATTACCTTTTAATTGTTACTGTATCCCCCCATATGTTTTTAATGTTTATCTGTTTCTTTCTGATATTGTTAATAAAAAATAAATAAAAAATTACTTTCTGCGCAGCTCCGCTTCCGAAGATACACGAGTTCAAAGCGACTCTAGCTGAACAAGCATGTCTGTGCTTGAATGCGACAAGTTTAAAAGCCTCGTCTGTTTGGGAAGGTGCGCACAGTTAGCAGAGGCTCGCGAAGCAGAGCCAGGCGAAAGTATAAATCCCACTTAACACACACATTTTTAGACTACAGATAGTAGAGCGTACATCACATTCAGATCACACACAAACAGAATCATTCAGCGCAGAAATGTATTGTCAACACTGTGCTGTGATTTCTCAATAAAATAGCTTAGAAACTGAAATCCCACAGCTTACTACTAGGTATAATTAATTCACACACGCAGTCGCTCTAGAGATGTTCTCATTTAATTCTCATTACTGTAATGCTAAAAAAGTGATATTTAAAATTTGGTTATATATATTCTAGTATGTTTTACTGTGTTTAATGTATAAACAAAATATTTTATGTATATGAATCAGCAATGTGTATAATGGGAATATATATATATATATATATATATATATATATATATATATATATATATATATATATATATGTGTGTGTGTGTGTGTGTGTGTGTGTGTGTGTGTGTGTGTGTGTGTGTGTGTGTGTGTGTGTGTGTGTGTGTGTTCTTTTGATTTATAATATAAACAATAACTTTGACATGCTTTTAACAACTTCCTGAGATCCGCCCACCTATGAAAAGACATGAAAAGTAAAGGCTGGAATAATGAATGTTTATTGATTTTGTGTATAATTTACTACAAATGAAAAACTACTGGAGTAGCAGTTTGTTAATGCTGCTATGAATAAGTAAACAGCGAAGCTAAATCAAATAAGTTCTGTGGCTATAAAAGTGCGCAGCAGAGGCTCTGTGGTACAGTTTAGCAGCACAAGCCCATCCCATATGCACAACGTCTCCCCGTCTCTCAGGCAAGAGCCTGTAGCACATGTATGAGGTGGCAGAAAATGACTTTGATCTTGATGCTGATAGCAAAGCGGGCTCAGCGGGCTTTTTTCAACCCCCTTTGGCCTCGAACCATCCTTCCATGCATATGTAGCTGACACCATACTGCCCCACACTGCTACTTTGCCATCAGTCTCCGAGTCTCTATCCTTGTCTTGTCTGGCGAGCTGATGCAAGCCGCCCTACAGAGCAAAGACTCGATGCGTTTTAGTCTTTATTTTGAAAGTGAGGTGTTAAAAAGTCAGCCAAAAGAAATAGAAAGACTGAGGGCTGATGGGACTTGTTCCTTCTTTGAGAGAAAACATAGCAGAATTTTCTGAAATGAAAAGGCTGAGGCTCTGCCATTAGAGACCCTGTGTAACAAATTACAAGTGAATTTTAGACTACTTTATCAGACCCTCAAATGGTTGTCAAATATATTAATGTGTGTATGATGTTTATTTTAAGAGATTTAAACGTGTTTTGTGATGACAACATGCTTTTAGCAGGGGTTAGTGAACTCAACCTTGTCAAAGTGTTCCTGCTGGGTTATTAAAAGACAAACACATTTTAAAAAGCCTAAGACCCATTAAAAAAGATAGAGAAAAACAAGTTGTTTACTTTTGTTTGAGGAGTTGGTGTTGTGTTTTTCCTCTCTTATTGAAAGAACACTTTTTTAAGATCTCAAAACAGTCTATCCTTAGGTGAGGTCTTTATTTAAAAGAAAATAAAAAGATTTGATTTGACACAGAAAAGAATAGATAATCTTCCTTCACATTTTCATTTTAATAGGAGGCTGAACTTCACATTCCAGACACGGCATATAAAAATATCCTTTTTTATAAATGAGTTTATAAAAGTATACTTCATACAAAGTGTTTTTCCCTCCATCATTTGCTCACACTTTTGCCATTCTGTGCTTTAATCATCACAAATGTCATTTTAATAATTTTTGAAATGCCTGAGCTGAAGTCTATCATCAAAATAATTTGTTATAAACACTCCCATAACTCTCTCACATGATTACATTCCCAAACATCAGGCATTCAAATGCAAAATTACATGACAGCGTTGACAGAACGTCTCGGTTACGTATGGTAACCCTCGTTCCCTGAAGGAGGGAACGGAGACGCCACGTCGGTGACCGACGAAAATGGGATATCGCTTCGATAGACCAATCTACTTCGAGTGTAAACTAAACGAGCCAATGCACATTGGCATGCAATTATTGCATCCAGCTGCCGCTGATCACAGCGTGAGTATAATAAGGCAGCAGGTGCAATGCATACCAGGTTTTCGCTGAGGAGCCGAGCCAGAGACCCGGCGGCTCAGCGGTGGTACAGCAACCATGGCGACGGGACGTGGCGTCTCCGTTCCCTCCTTCAGGGAACGAGGGTTACCATACGTAACTGAGACGTTCCCTTTCAGTCGGTCACTCTCGACGCCACGTCGGTGACCGACGAAAATGGGATCCCTACCAAAGCGCCATGGGTGCTGCCCCTTCCAGTGCCCTGTGCGAGCCGCCTGCGCCCCTATTAGGTGTAGGCCGGGGCTCGGAACAAGTAGCTCCACTCACCATTGTCAAAGCACTACCTCACTGGGTGAGACTGGATAACACTGGGAAAACGTACCCGTTCCACTTGGAACAGGGACGCTGCGGAGGCTCCATCCTTCCCGAAGGAGGTCTCGGGAGCAAATACACATATAGCATCCGTTTAGGTGTATATGGAGAAATTTGAGGTGATTCAAACCCTCCTGGAAAGGCAGAAGTCTGCCGGGGAAACACGGGCTCTAAGGCTATACCGTGGACTATACGCATACGAGTACCGCTTAGGTCTCAATATGGAACCCAGCCTTCCATGGTTCTCACGGATTCATCATGAAGGCCTGGCGCCGGACGTTCCGCCGCGTCCAGCTGCCTAGGGTGATGGAGGATCTCAACAGGGTCTACAGTACGGACACTCTGGAGCGGTTTTAGCAAGCCGACACTAACCGGGGCCTCTCGGTGCCACTACCCGTTTGAGGTGAGAACACAGGAGGATACCGGCTCTACACGAAGGCTATAGAACCTAGTGAACGTGTTAGGGGTCGCCCAGCCCGCAGCTCTACAAATATCTGTCAGCGAGGTACCACGAGCCAGCGCCCAGGAGGATGCAACACTTCTTGTCGAGTGAGCTCGCAACCTGAACGGGCAGGGCACACCCTGTGCCTGATAAGCCAGGGCTATGGCATCCACAATCCAGTGGGCCATCCTCTGCTTAGAGACGGCATTCCCCTTCTGCCGGCCTCCGTAACAGACAAAGAGCTGGTCTGAGGTCCTGAAGCTTTGTGTCCGGTCTACGTAGCATCTCAATGCTCGGACGGGACAGAGCAAAGCTAGGGCTGGGTCTGCCTCCTCCAGGGGCAGTGCTTGCAGGTTCACCACTTGGTCTTTGAAGGGTGTAGTGGGAACCTTGGGCACGTAGCCGGGCCGGGGCCTCAGGATTACCTGGGACTCAGCCGGCCCAAACTCTAGGCACGAATCGTCGACCGAAAATGCGTGCAGGTCCCCTACCCTCTTGATGGAGGCCAGTGCAAGCAGGAGCAGAGTTTTCAATGAAAGAAACTTTGGCTCGACTGAATGCAAAGGCTCGAATGGGCCCTGCTGTAGTGATTTTAGCACCAGAGTCAGGTCCCAAGAGGGTATGGAGGGGGGCCGGGAAGGATTTAACCTCCTGGCCCCTCTAAGGAACCTGATGACGAGGTCATGCTTACCTAAAGACTTCCCATTCACGGGGGCATGGTACGCAGCAATAGCGGCAACCTGGACTTTGAGGGTGGAGGGAGACAGCCTTCGCTCCAGCCCTTGCTGCAGAAAGGAAAGCACAACCGCAATCGGGCATCTTCGGGGGTCTTCTCGGCGAGAAGAACACCACTCGACGAACAGGTTCCACTTCAAGGCGTAAGCGTGTCTCGTAGACGGTGCTCTTGCCGCAGTGATGGTGTTCGCTACCTCCTGGGGCAGGTCACCTAGAACCTCCGCGTCCCGTCCAGGGACCAGACATGGAGTTTCCAAAGGTCTGGACGCGGGTGCCAAATGGTGCCCCGTCTCTGAGTCAGTAGATCCTTCCTCAGAGGAATCGGCCAAGGAGGGGCTGTCGCGAGGAGCACCAGTTCGGGGAACCAGGTCCGCGTGGGCCAATACGGCGCCACTAGCAAGACTTGCTCCTCGTCCTCCCAGACTTTGCACAGTGTCTGTGCAAGAAGGCTCACTGGGGGAAACGCATACTTGCGTAGGCCCCGCGGCCAGCTGTGTGCCAGTGCATCCCTGCCGAGAGTTCCCTCGGTCAGGGAGTAGAACAACTGGCAGTGAGCGGTCTCTGGAGAAGCAAACAGGTCTACCTGAGCGGCTCCGAACCGTCTCCAAATCAGCTGGACCGTCAGGGGATGGAGTCGCCATTCTCCTGGGAGCATTGCTCGAGACAGCTCGTCGGCTGTACGGTTGAGCAGGCCTGGAATGTGAACGGCACGAAGAGACCTCAGAACCTTCTGACTCCAAAGGAGGAGGTGGCGGGCGAGTTGTGACATGCGACGGGAGCGCAGACCACCTTGTCGGTTGATGTACGCAACGGTCGCTGTGTTGTCCGTTCGGACCAGCACATGCTTGCCTCGTAAGTGACCTTTGAGACGGTTCAAGGCAAGGTGCACTGCTAACAACTCTAGGCAATTGATGTGCCACTGCAGCTGCGGGCCCGTCCAAACCCCTGAGACTGCATGCCCATTGTATGTGGCCCCCCAGCCGGTGGTGAAGGCATCCGTGTAAACCATGCCTGTACAGCATGCCTGGAGATCTGCTCTAGGGGCACCCCTGCCCTGAGAAACGCAAGATCTGACCACGGGGTGAGGGTTTGGCGACAGGCCGGTGTAACTTGGACCCGGTGAGTGCCGCGCTTCCACGCCCACCTCGGGACTCGGCCATAAAGCCAGTTCTGGAGCGGTCTCATATGTAGCAGACCGAGCGGTGTAAGTGCCGCTGCGGCCGCCATATGCCCCAGGAGCCTCTGAAAGAGTTTCAGTGGGACCGCTGTCCTGCTCTTGAATGTATTCAAGCAGGCTAGCACCGACCGCGCACGTTCCTCTGTGAGGCGTGCTGTCTGTTCGACCGAATCCAACTCCATACCGAGAAAAGAGATCCTCTGCGTTGGCAAGAGTTTGCTCTTTTCCCAGTTGACCCGAAGGCCCAACAGGCTGAGGTGCCGGAGCACCAGGTCCCTGTGTTCGCACAACTGATCCCGAGATTGTGCTAGTATCAGCCAATCGTCTAGATAGTTGAGAATACGAACACCCTGTTCTCTGAGTGGAACAAGAGCCGCCTCCGTGACTTTCGTGAAGACACGGGGAGACAGGGACAGCCCGAAGGGCAGGACCTTGTACTGATATGCCCGTCCTTCGAACGCAAACCGCAGAAAAGGTCTGTGGCGCGGAAGGATCGACACATGAAAGTACGCATCCTTCAGGTCGATCGCTACAAACCAATCTCGGGGACGGACACACCCGAAGATGCGTTTCTGCGTCAACATCTTGAACGGTAGCCGATGAAGGGCCCGGTTCAAAACTCGCAGATCCAAGATCGGTCGTAACCCACCGCCTTTCTTGGGTACAATGAAGTAGGGGCTGTAAAACCCCGTCCTCATATCGGCTGGAGGGACCGGCTCTATCGCGTCTTTCGCCAGTAAGACTGCGATCTCTTCCCGCAGAACAGGGGCATCGGACGCTTTCACTGTAGTGAAGCGGATACCGCTGAACTTGGGGGGACGCCGGGCGAACTGAATCGCATAGCCGAGGCTGATGGTCCGCAGGAGCCAGCGAGACGGGCTGGGTAGCGCTGACCAGGCGCTTAGAAACCATACAAGCGGGACCAGAGCGGAACCACAGCCGTACCCGCAGTGGGGCAGCGAGGTGGAACACAGGGACCCATCTCGGGCGGCTTGTGAGCAGGCCTGAGTGTGGTGCGAGTGTGGGGTGCAGGGCTCACCTGGTTCCACGGGATGGCAGAGGGTGCGTGAGTAGGGCCTTTGTTGACGCTCTCGAACCGCCCGCTGCTGCCATCTGGCGAAGGAGGAGGATGAGTGAGGTCCGGTGTTTGGCCGTCCGCAACTCTCCGTGCCCTCCTGGGACCCAGAGACAGAGAAAACCGCTCTCTCGTCGAGATTTCCAGATTCTCCCCTGGCCCTCCTCCAGGGGAGGGAGAGGTGCTTTCACCATCCCCCAGAAAGCGGCTACCTCTCTCTGGGCCACCCGTCCCGGGCCTCTTGCTCTTCCGCTCACCGCCAGGTTTGACGGGGGCCAGGACGGGTGGGGCGGCCTGCCTATGCCCAGCTCTACGGCGCCACTTGCTGGAGGCTGCTGCGGATGCGGCGCGGGAGCGGGTGGACGCAGGGGGCCGCCCTCGGTGACGAGCAGGCTGGGGCGTTGCAACCGGCGGACGGGTGGAGGCAGCAGCTGCCCGCCGGGCAGAAGGTTGGACCGCCTCAGTCTGCTCCCGTGCAGCCAAGAACTGCTGGGCCAGGTTCTCGACCACGTCACCGAAGAGGCCGGTCTGGGACACAGGCATTAAGGAACTGATCTTTGTCGGCGTCCCTCATTTCAACCAGACTCAGCCAGAGATGGCGCTCCTGGACCACAAGCGTGGACATCGCACGACCCAGAGAATGCATGGTGACCTTCGTCGCTCGGAGCGCGAGGCCAGTGGCGGTTCTGAGTTTTCAGAACTTCTGGATCGTAACCACCCTCGTGCAGGTCCTTCAGTGCCTTGGCCTGGTGCACCTGCAGTAACGCCACAGCGTGTAAGGCAGAAGCAGCTTCCCCACAAGCCATATAGGCACCGCCGGTTAGACCAGACGAATGCCTATAGGCCCGGGAAGGAAGCACCGGGTCTCCCCGCCAGCAGGAGGCAGACTTAGAACACACTTGCATCGCTACCGCCCGCTCCCCTGGGGGAATCACCGAATACCCCTTCGCTGCACTGCCATCGAGGGTGGTGAGGGAGGAGGAGCCCACCAGCCAGTTTCTGGCAGTAAAAGGTGCCATCCATGACCTGGTGAGCTCGTCATGCACTTCCGGGAAGAAAAGGCACCAGGGTGGGGCGCTGAAAACCAGCGCGCGCCACCTTGAGAAACCAATCATCCTGCCTCGAGGGCTCGGGACGCGGTGGAGATTTCCACTCGAGCCCTACCCTCTCGGCGGCCCGGGAAAGCATAGCTGTCATCTCCGGATCCAATTCAGGCTCCGCCACCGTCCCAGAGGGCAGCAGCACAGCTGAATCTTCATCTGACAGCTCTCCCTCCGATGCTGAGATCGACATCTGGTCAGGGGGAGGCCCACTGGATACCACTGGTACGCTCTTTGAAGAGGGCCCAGCGCGTTCCGTGGGTTACTCCTCTGGATCGGAGATGCAAGAGGAGTGATGGTCCCCAGAGGGTTGGTTCCCTGCGGGGTTTGCCACCACTATAATCCTCAAACCGCCCGTGTTACTGCTGGAAATGGTTTTCGTCTGTCGGCCGCCAGAACGAGCCCCAAATCGCGGCAGCGGCAACGGGACTCCGCCCCCTTTTTTGAAGGAAGCAGAGCCTGGTTCGCAGCTCCGAGATGGTCATCTTCCCGCAGAGAGAAGATGACTCATCCACGAAAGCTACCTCAGCGTGTTTGCCCAGACACGTGAGGCAGCAATCGTGACCATCACCCGTTGCCAGGTAACGACCGCACCCAGAAATGCACGGGTGAAACGGCATCCTTATAAGGACGATCCGTCGTCTTTACAAAGACACACCCGTGAAGCTCTTTTAGAGAAATTTGCTCTTTAGGAAATGCTCTTTTAGTGCTGAGGCGCACAGGGGAATTGGCCGCTTGCAACACGACAGGGGGTAGTGCAGCCTGAAGTGTGCAATCCACTCGACGCTGGAACGACCACCGCTGAAGCGCCGTCTCGCCAACACACGAAGCTTCCGAGAGCGTGCTGAACTCGTAGTTCACAGCAGACATAGTTGAGCAGAACGATACTAACGCTCGGCTCCGAAGCGAAAAGCTGGTATGCATTGCACCTGCTGCCTTATTATACTCACGCTGTGATCAGCGGCAGCTGGATGCAATAATTGCATGCCAATGTGCATTGGCTCGTTTAGTTTACACTCGAAGTAGATTGGTCTATCGAAGCGATATCCCATTTTCGTCGGTCACCGACGTGGCGTCGAGAGTGACCGACTGAAAGGGAACTCTGTTTACTTTATTCCATTACTGAATTTGAATTGAGATGTCAAAAAGGATGCAACATTGCAGTTTGAATTTGAATGTTAAGGTTCAAATTCATAACTGTAATTTTAAACTAGAAAACCAGTTTGTCAAGATAAACTGTCACTAGCCATGTTTCCATTCAGACTTGCATCTATCTATCTATCTATCTATCTATCTATCTATCTATCTATCTATCTATCTATCTATCTGTCTGTCTGTCTGTCTGTCTGTCTGTCTCTGTCTATCTCTCTATCCATCCATCCATCTGAAATTTGAAACATTTCTGACAAGTGACTTTTTTCTAATGTGCATTTTTACCACTTATGCACATATTGCCATTTGTTTTTATTTATTTATTAGGAATATCTATTGTTGGTTTGACAAAGCGTTGTTTGAAAGATATGAAAAAATAAATAAATAAATAAAAATAATTGAAAGTTTATTAGCATTATAGATAGAAAGTTTATTGACATGGGTTTTTATTTATGCTATTGCCAAGGCAGGAAGAAGAGCTCTTATTCAGTTACTCTTGCCTAAAATCCCATCTCATGTGAGGAATGGACTATTTCAGGCATTATGAGTTGAGTATAACTCCACAGATAGACAACCTTTAGTCCGTCTCACAGATGTCTCTCCTCTCATTTCCTCTTGAAGCACCCGGAAACAGCTGGTGGCTGGAACTCACTGCTGACAGAAGTTTCAAAGAGATCCGAGATCAGTTCTGTAACTTCTTCATACGCTCAGCTCAGGGACTGCACACAAGGAGCCGGTCTTAGATCAGTTATAAGTTTCACTAACAAAGCCCAGAACTGGACAATCTCCAGGTGTGCGTTCATGTGGAGACCAGACTGCCCACATTTCATCCCACCAACCAAGCTCTGTTCCTGCAGTCTGGTTTGACAGCTCCCCTTAACTAAGTGATTCAACTCCCAGGTTCTTCAGTGCAGGTGTCAAGGTGGAAATGAGCAGGAGAGAGAGAAAAGAGGAAAAGAATAGAAAGGCAAAGAGGAATTCTCGTCTTTTGTTGCCACAGACATATGGCCGACTGGTTGGGATTTCCCTCGGGATACCAGCACAAACAGAGCTTTCTGGAAGTAAAGAGCTCCAGTAATTCTTCCACAGCTCCTGTGCAACCACCTCAGCCTCCTCTGTGAACCTTTGATATGGAACGTTAATCTAGCGTTTGGCTACACTGTAATCATTTAAACCTTTGTTCGAGTTTTCCTGTGTTTATTTGTTTGACATCCATGTGGGATCACATGTTTAGTCAGGATGTCGCTAGAAATTGGATCAACAGCTAGGTAATGCGCTTTTGGAAGAAGTTATTGGCTTTAATTTGAGCGTTTATCTTTGACGTGCATTGAAATTCATAGGCTAAGTTTAAGAAAGCTTTTCTTCGAACCTCTGATATTTTGAAATGAATAGGCAACATATATGCACATACAACATATTTATTGAAAATCACTTAAATTCGATTAGATCACTCACTGATTGATCACTCTATTTGATAAATAGTCAACCTAATTTAATATTGAAGCCTGATAATCGGCAAAATCAGCACATGTTTTGCAAAGCTCTGAAACATTTATGAATCTTCTCTTTTGAATTGATGTTTTGCAGTGCATATTAAACCCAATTTCAGAAAATGAGGATTTGTAAAAACATAAGGTTGGCTATATATATATATATATATATAGATATATATATATATATATAGTTATTTTTTTTTTATTATTATTATTTTTAGTTGATTGATCCCAAAGTGAACAAAGAATATGTTTAAACAATGTTAAATATATATTATCATATATCATACTATATATATATATATATAATAATATATAGATATATACATCTAGTATAACATATCTCTACATATATATTATACATATATAT
>CM044990.1:7198231-7368231 GCA_024542945.1 allo-octoploid hybrid of Carassius auratus x Cyprinus carpio
TTTTGAAATGAATAGGCAACATATATGCACATACAACATATTTATTGAAAATCACTTAAATTTGATTAGATCACTCACTGATTGATCACTCTATTTGATAAATAGTCAACCTAATTTATATTGAAGCCTGATAATCGGCAAAATCAGCACATGTTTTGCAAAGCTCTGAAACATTTATGAATCTTCTCTTTTGAATTGATGTTTTGCAGTGCATATTAAACCCAATTTCAGAAAATGAGGATTTGTAAAAACATAAGGTTGCTATATATATATATATATATATATATAATATATATATATATATAGTATTTTTTTTTATTATTATTATTTTTTAGTTGATTGATCCCAAAGTGAACCAAAGAATATGTTTAAAAATGTTATATATATATATATATACATATATACTATATATATATATATATATATATATATATACATATATATATACAATATATACATATATATATATACCTATATATATATATATATATATATATATATATATCTTATATATATATATATATATATTATATATATATATATATATAACATTTAAGCCTGGATTATGAAATCATTATATATATATATACATATATATATATATATATATATATATATATATATATATATATATATATATATATATATATATATATATATATAATGATTTCATAATCCAGGCTTAGAAGATTGATTTACAAGTTTGGGCCACCTCAGAATTAGTGATTTATTTGTAGCCTTTTGATTGTATTTAATCTCAGTATTTAGGCATTTTCTGCAATGAATTTTTTTTTTTTTTTTATCATCATCATTATTATTATTATTATTATTATTATTATTATTATTATTATTATTATTATTATTATTATTATTTATTTAATTTGTTAAAAATAAATGTTTATACCATATCCGCTGCATGACTATAATCACTTGCTTTCAGTAAATTCATATCCTCTTTGTCCTCAACCTGTTCAGTCATTTTATATGGGAAATAAGATCACTTTTCAGAAAGGGCACAGTCTTGAATATTGTGATGGATACATTAACTGTGATAGACAGAAATGAGAAAATAAGTCTGGCAGACACACCCCAGGAACATCCATTTAGAAGCGATAATCTCCATAAAAGGCTCTTTCTTCCTGCTAGATGCTATACTCGGAGCACAGTGTGCACTTTAAGCATGGTGTGTGACATTGGCATCTAAAGAGGCGTCCCCAGCCCCCTGAGGGACAGCTTCCAATTTGCATAAGTAACATCTTGATTTGCTGTAACATGAAATTGGGCTTCTGTTATGTTCAATTAACCCACCAGTTTAGGTTGTAATTAAAAGCTCACATCTCCCACTGTGCATTGAAAAAGTGAGTGAGAAGAAAAATTGATCACAAAAAAAAAAAAAAAAAAAACCTGGGGAGAGTTAAAATATAAACTGCCGTCTCATCATGTTTTCATCAGTTATGACCTTGGCAATCATGGCTTCTGGGTTCAGGATATCTTTGGAGAGGTGCCACCATATCCATAAGTTGAAAGTTAATAGGGGGAGCATCAGCTGTTCTGTTCCTCTGATGTTGCCCTTGCCAGCTGCTGTACGTGAGTCAGAAAGCTTCTGTCTTACAGCACGCAGTCTTTACAAGACCACTTGCTTTAAAGGAATTATTTTATGAGGGGAATTATGCTAACTAGAGGGCCCTTTTATTCTGAAGCTTTTGCTTACGGGCTTGAAACTCACCAATGGTCTCAGGTGTGAGCTTTTTTTGTGATTACTATGCTTCATTTGAGTTTATGTTTTGTCTTTCACTTTCATAAGTCCACAGAAAGTGCTAGGCAGAAATAGCACAGTTCGATAAAGAAGTATACTGCTAGCATGCAAATGAAGTGTTTTTAGATAAGTCATTTACTGATTTGCAGTGTTTGGGCAAGATGATCAGAAGCTCATCCACTGAATACTCTAAAAGAAAATGAGCAAAGCTCAAAGTGAATCAAGAACACATGTAGCTATTTACAGATCAAACATCGCTAAACAAACTCATATCGATTATTGATATCATCGGCCTTTGGCTTGACATTTATCAAACAGCTAATGTTATGTTGCTAATGTTGCACAAACCATGTTACCACTTGTCATCCCAGACAGCTACCTTCTAAAAATCAACTTAGGTAGAAACACTTTGAACATTTGCTATGATATTAAAATCCCCTCACAAGTTGACAGTACTGAAACAGTAAGAAACAGGGGTTGTTTCAAAACACATTTTTGAGACTGTGTTTGGTACACTGCAGTTTTAAAGGGGTCATATGATGCGATTTCAAGTTTTCCTTTCTCTTTGGAGTGTTACAAGGTCTTGGTGCATAAAGATGAACTGTAAAGTTGCAAAGACTAAAGTCTCAAATCCAAAGAGATATTCTTTATAAACGTTAAGAGTCAACCACCCCTACCTAAACAGCTCATTCTAACACGTCCCCACATGTCTACGTCAAGATGTGGGAAGATTTGCATAATGCCGCTCAAATGTTCGAGCAAAGAAATAAGGCGTAACTTTTATTTTTGCTTTTTCCGCCGGTGCCATGTTGTGGAGACGCTGTGTGTTACGTTGTGAAAGGGAAACTACTTTGTTTGGCCTTCCAAAAGAGGACAGAACTAGAAATCAGTGGTTAAGTTGTATTTAAAACACTGTTCCAGAACAGTTCAACCCAAATATTCAGACATGTGCAACGCATTTTATGGAAAACGAGGACTGTTTCCTGTGAGAGTAGCCTACAATGCTGGTATCTGTTTCTATAAAGTGGGACAATTCCAACTTTGCAAGGACAGTCTGGCGCTTCTGACACACAGCCTGTAAGTACGTTTTCATATTTAAAGAATTTGCCACTAATGATTCAAACGCGAGTTTTGAGCAGTGTAGAATAGTACTTGTTTGTCATTTCTCCAATCACAAATGCAGACATGGTTTTATGTTTACACAGCTCGATATGCAGCGCGATATGCAGCGCAATGCGTAAAAAAAACAGTATAAGTCATTATAATCAGTAATTATGATGGTTCAACAAATGCCTTGTTTATAATGGATTTTAATGTTTTTGTCTTGTCTTGCTGGGACACGGAATCACAGTAGGGTAAGGGGCGTAACATTTCCATCACATGCTCGAGGAATTTGGCCAATAACAAAGAACTGGATAGCTGGCCATTCAGCGTACACCTTGCTTTTCAGAGCAATGAGCTTTGTAAAAATCGACGTGTTTCAGAAATGCAGGGCATAGAAGAGCTACAATAGAGTACATTAAGTGGAAAATAATGTGTTGTTTTGAACCTTAAACCACATAAACACATTGCATTACACCAAATACACAAAATAATGCTCTTTTTAGCAGCCTCATATGACCCCTTTAAAGGGAAAACGCTGAGCAATGGTGCTGACTGATAAATTTGCATAGGTTTGTATTTAAGCATATTAAAACACCAGACAGACATGTAAACAATGATAAAACTTGATTTGCACCACAGTTTCTATATATAAATATATATTGTTTTGTTTTGTTTTGTTTTGTTTTGTTTTGTTTTTCACAAAAAGGTAGTTCCTAAAAAAAAAAAAAATGGTTAACTAGTCAGATAAATAATATTGCATGGCCTCTGTGGGCTTCTGTATGTTTGGAATCAGTCATTATTTCTTCCGTTCCGTTGGGTGCCACTGTGGACTTCAGTTCTCAGTTCTGTTCTAGCATGCAGTCCTCGTCTCGCAGATTAATCAGCGCTGCATGTTAGCATGCACAAGATTTCTTTCAGCTTCAGTTCCATACTGAAAATCAATGGACATGCAGAGCTGGAGCACTGCTCATTCATTTAGCTCTGATTCAGAAAATGTTCGGCTTTATCCCACATGAGTTTTTTGAGTGTGTTTCCTTCTTTTTTTGTGTGGTTTGCACAGGAATAACACTAGAAGTGTGCGACCATGCATTAGTTATGACCATGATCCTTTATTTATTCCTTAGGCTCCTTCAATAAGGATGGTAAATGAAAGCTGTTTATACTCTTACACTTCTCTAAGCTCATTGCATAAACATGCCTCTCCCTACATTTCTGCAAAACTCCAAAAACATACTTATACTAATCACTGCAGTTTTCAGCTGAAATGAACACTAAGTAAAACACCATTCAATTTTATTCCATTTCATAAAAATTATGATTGCAGGGACAGATTATCGATCAATAAATACCTATTTTTTATGTGATTCCTTGCACAATACTATGTATGAACTCCAAACACTTTTACCATAGTGCATGATTTGTGAGCTAATACATTCTGACATTTGCATCACATTACCAGCTCCATATGTATGGCTTTTCTGACAGAGTAAACTTGCTCGGTAGCTCACCTGGTATGACATTGCACTTGCGGTTGGCACCGATAGTCTAGTGAACAATGCACGGACATATGACAGTGTCCTGAGTTCGAATTCTGGCTCAAAGACCTCTCCTGATCCCACCCCTCTCTCTATCTTTAAAAACAAACAAACAAAAAACAACAACATTGCACTTGCAATGAAGAACACTCTTAAAAACACAAAAAAGATCTCAAAGACTTATAGAAACAAACTAAAATGTCATGGTTGCTTCAGTAAATGTGTTTTATCTCATGTTTGCTTGCTCAGGTTTCGAGTAGGGTTTAGTTTTGGTTGTACATTGTTTTCAAATGTAATAGAGCGTTTATAATGCCACTCACCTAACCATTTAATTTCCAAACAATAAAACATTTCCAGATTCATGATAATCTGTTTCTACAGTGACTGAGAAGCGAGGCAAGGTCCTTGTTGCTTCGAGAAAATTATGTTATTCCCTCACAAGGACACTCACTGGACATTTTATTTTTCAAAGTGTATTGAAACATGCAAGAAGCAATATAATATAATTTTGCTGAAATTTTGTCACAGGTATGTTATTTTCCAATATGCCCGGATTGCTTTTAGTAATATGGATGTGAATATCTAAATATGCATTTATACAGAAACTATGGTTATTAGCTTAAACCATAAAAGTAAATTAAAATTTGTGCCTTATGAGAATGTATAAGCAATAGCCATCATCCTTAAATATGTTAAATAACATTCAATTTATTGCTAATGTTTAATTCATGAACATTAATATGTATATCTGAAAATGAGTGCATATAATTGACTGGCTGCTATTTTAATACAAATTAAGAAAATTTTGAAGGCACAAGATGAGCGCTGACCCAACAGTGTTTTCTTTGCCTGTATTTTAACTGAAGTAAAATGTCTAAAATCCTTGATCTAGCAAGAAACATTTGCAATGTCTAGATGCATTTGCTAATTGTCATGCAAAAGTCTAAGTTTCAATGATGCAATGTTTTATTCATCACAGAACATGTGTGGCTTGGAATATATTTAGCAGCTCAGCTCCTAGGGGGTGGGGGGGGGGTTCTTGTGGGGGCTGCTCATATTAAAAGCACCATAGGAAGGTTTCTACCTGAAGCACTGGCCTTTTGAGCTGCTCATAACCTGCTTCCTCTTCTCAGACCAAGACTGATATTAGAGAGTCAACAAAAAGGCCAACTCTGGCATAACTTCTACAAAACCTGCCAGCCTAATTTACATAGGAGTTTTAGAACAAGCCTAGTCAGCCTTGTTTGTGGTTTGTGTTTTTTTATTTGCAGGCACAGAGGCGAACACCTCCAATTTTACCACTTACGCATGTATACAGCACAACCCATAAAGATTCATTAAGTGCCACAGCCCTTTTGTGTCACTGCTTTTTATGCATCCTCTTGTAAATTGGACGTGTAAGTCAGTTCTAGTTGGCTCATAAAATCATAACCTTTAGCTGACTATATAGTACTGTACAAAAAAGTGTTATTTGACACTTTAATTAAACTATATTTATCTGAAGATATATTAAAAAAGTAATTAGAAAACTACCAAATCTATATTATATTATATTATATTATATTATAGTATAGTATATTATATTATATTATATTATATTATATTATATTATAGTATAGTATATGCTTATGCATATCCCTGGAATTAATGTATAGCAGTATGTGTTGCAGAAAGCAAACAATACAGTAGAATACATGTCCCATAAATATTCAACTACTCATATATACAAATATATTAACACACAAGATCATTTTCAGTAGTATGATATTTGCATGCAGTGTAAACAGCTTCAGGTTCAGCAACTGCTTAAACATACATTACTTTTTTTTTTCTTTTTGTTTCTTTAATAATACATGAAGAATACGGACTGCTCCCTTGGGCATGGGCACATATCAAATCACTGCCTTGCTGCTTGAGACTTTGAGACTTTTTTTTTTTTTGGTGGCATCAGCCAGTCAGCATTGTTATAATGTCATTTTCTGGCTCCAGAGTGATTAATCACATGGCATTTACAGCTCATTGATTGGTAGATTTAAAATGCCATACGTCCAAACATCCATCAAATCATTTTCATCAAATAATCTTCATTTTTTTTGCATTATATATATATTGTTTATTATAATTGTAATTTATTCCTGTGATGCAAAGCAGGATTTTCAGCATCATTACTCCAATCTCCAGCTGTTCTAATATGAAGCTCAAAAACATTTCCTTATATCACAGTTAGAAACTTGTGCTGCTTAATATTTGTATTTTTTTTTTTATAACAATTATTTTGAACAATGTAACATTCTTTACTGTCTGAATGCCTCTGTCCTGCTAGACCTCCTTGTTTTTTAGTTTTTTTTTTTTTTCTTTTTCTTACTAGACAGATTTATAGTTTGTGTAGTGCTCATCAGACTTCACCTCCCCGTCTGCCTGTCTTCCTGAGTTTCACTGTCTCTCTCCTTGTTTCTCTCTTTGCCTCCACCTTTCCCTCCATTCTGTTTGTGCTGATTTCAGCGTAAAGTAGCAGCATTAAAGTGCTCTGTCTCCATTGGTAAGCCTCTGGCAAGCTTCCTGGGCCTATTCTCTCTGACACAGACCCCTTGAAAAGGCTCCTTTTATAGAGAGGCTGGGGAGATGCAGACAGGACTGGCAGGAGGTTGGGTGTGTGTCTGTGTTTTTGTACTAGAAAGAGAGAGCGAGAGAAATGCAGAGACAAAGAATCAGAGACACAGATAGATGAATATGCGAGGTGGCGTTCCCCAAATAGCATGTCAAATGAAATGTAATCAAATCAAGGTATGAAAACGTTCGGTAATGTGACGTGTTTTGTGTGCATGACAACCGTGGAGGAATCAGTGCAGCCGTTTTGTCCAGGTTACAGTTCCAACTGATACTAACAAATGATATTGGATTAGTATTAAAGGGACAGTCTGGTTATTCTGTAATCAGTTACACACCCATATGTCATTTAATTTTTTTGCAGAACACACACAAATACATATATATATTGGCTTCCATTGTTTTCTTGTCTATACAATGTAAATCAATGACAACCGAAACTATTTGTTTACCATCTTTCTTCAAAATATCTTCCTTAATGTTCCACAAAAGAAAGAAAGTCATACAGGTTTGAAATGACAAGAGGGTGAGTAAATGATGACAGAATGTACTTGTTTGGGGAGTGAACTATACCTTTAGTGCTCTCTAACATGTTAATAATTTTTATGTTTTGGTCAAACTGCAAATTTCTATTTCCGCTGCATCACTTCTGGTAGCCCTGTCAACTCCAGACACTCCTTGGACCAAGCATACCTCGTGTATATTATACATTAAAAATAGACATGGAGAGACTGATTACAGACATTTAGAATAAGATATGATAAAACCAGACCCTTAGGCATCAAAATTAAAAGAAATAAAAATCATACCGTCTGGTGAAGTATCACATAAAATTATATGCAGTTTTTGTTTTTGTAAACTTGCCACTTCTAAATAAATCCAGATCTTTCACCCATTATTTATATGTGACATTCAAAATGTTAGTGGCAGTGAGGATGTCACGATAATACTGAATGTACAAATTGAATTGTGGTATAATTTAGTGATTCCGAACCTATTAAGGTTCCACACAGTATTCTATTTTTCATATATATATTTCTACCATAATTATGAAATGGCTGCTTGTTTTAAAACCTCAACAGAGACATTTTGTGATTCCAAAAGTTTCAAGGACTGTATGTTTTTTTAAGGAAAACAATTGTTACTGAGAGGAGTGAAAAAAAATAAAACGGAAAAAAAAACGATGTATCTCTTGATTTTATGTTTTTAGCATTTGACTTTAGATTAAAGTTAGTATTATAATATACAGTATTAATAATCATTAATTAGTAAAGGCCCGCATAGAAGTTTATTGTTTGTCCTTTGGTTGAGAACCAATGGTCTGTTTTCATAATAATACTGTGATTGGCCTTTCTATAACTGTTATGATCATAATGTACATTACATTGTTGATTCTTGAGAGTTGAGTGTCATGACAAGGGTAAATGACTATGAATATGAAAATCACTAGCAATTTCTGACTGTGAAAAAGGATTAATTTTTTTGGCTTTCCTTCTGAAAATCCAAATGTAGTTCCAAAGTGATCTGATCTGAGCTGTTGCATGCTTGACACATTTACACAAGGTTGTGTGTGGTGTAAGTCAGTGTTACTATGTTAATACACTAAGATCTCACGTCTTTATTACAGAACAGTGATGATGTCATTTTAGACAGCTGTTATGAGGTCGCTTGCAATTAACATTCAACTCCAACCGGCATTCTAAAATGTAAAAGTGAGCATAAGTGGCGTACTTGATAATTATCCATTAGGCTTCGGGCTAGTTTATTTGATTTAGTGTCATTAGTGGCTATATGAGAAGCTTTAGTGTTAGAGTGAGTCGGATTATGAGTCATTGTGTTCTCACTGAGCATGTCTTTAGGTAAAGATTCCGATTTAGATTTTAAATAAAGCCATCATAGCTGGGTTTACCACTTGTCTAAAAGTAGTTCCCTGTGTCATTCGCACACTTGCATTACAGGTTATACTGCATTTGAACTTATCTACTTTTCATCAAGCACATATTATCCAAAATGTTTACAGTATATGCATGCAACAAATTCCCATACATGCTATACAGTTTCCTCACTTTAGGCCCCAGGTGTTGTGCTGATGTGTTTGAAATACACTCAAGGTCCCCCTCTTGAAATCCATCTTCTTTGTTGTAATGGTTTCAGGAGCTTGACTTAATTTTTCACTGACAGTGCATTCATTTTAGGGCCTGCATAACTACCTCAGTGGCATCTCCTGAGATGTACATATGCACATAGGCCATCTGTTTATACATAAATACTTTTATTGCATCACATTAAACACTATTTATTCAACCTTCACCATCTCAACTCGTTCCTGTTGCCATAGGCATAGGCACTTATTGATGTACTCTTCCTTTGACCGTTTCTATTCTTCTTCTTCTTTCCATTTTAATGTTCGGTAGAATGAACGCAAACTGTTTCAAAAGCACTTATTTCCATTTCCAAAATGTTTTATAGCTTTTTTCTCAGGGTCAGGTTTCGGGGTTTGGAATATAGATGTTTTACAATGCAACATCTTCCAAAGTTTTCAATGCTGACAGTCAGTGTAGGAATACAAAGACAAGCTGTTAAAAACCAGATGTGAACGTAAATGAGATGGCGATTCAAGCTGAACGACAATTATCAGTGGAGAGCAACAGCTGGTAATTTAGACCAGAATATTTGTTCTTAAGACAAAGAATTGTCAGATAATCGTGAACATGATGGATTTGTGCAGAATTTTGCAGGAATCCACATGATCTGATTACTTAAAATGTGCTGTATTTTGCTTTATAGAATGGAATAGTCTCTGCTAACTGACAGACTTCACTGAAATAGAGAGATCACACCTGTCTCTGTGACAGCTCTAGTCTCTAAAAATAGTCTGTGAAGTGATCTGTGCTTGGTTAGCTCATCAGAAAACAATGGAATCAGAAAAACACCTTGCTTTTGTGTATCAATTTGCAAGTTTGAGTTTGCTGAGATCCAAAGATGTATATAATACTTGGACATACATAAAATGTTCATTTTAAAGGAACAGAAAAAAAGAAAGAAAGAAAAAACTATTTAAAAATGTTAACATTCTGAAAGCAATAAATGAGATCCCATAATAATTTATATTAGCTTTACAGCACTACAGATAAATATATTTTATTTTACAAAATAATGACTTATATATATATAATTGTATTATTATAAGCATGGTGATCATATCTAAGTTAATAAATCATTTTAATAAGCTGAATCTATGTCATGTAAACAAGTCAAACAGCTATTTTTAATCATGCTAATATTGTTGCTTTAGCTCTAACAGCTGGGAAACTTTTAACTGTTGATTTAATTACTTTGAACAAAACTGAAAATCATTAACAAGACCTTTGTTCAAGATATATTCTATAATTTTAGTCATTCTCATTTGCTACATAAAACATTTTAGCACAACATGGAAGATAGAATCATCCTTGACTAAAACCCAATAGTAAACTTCTGTTGGCTTTTGAAACAACAAAAGTTTATGCTTGTTACAGATTTTGTTCATCTTGATAATATAATGACAAATGAACACAACTTTTATGAATTTTGAAGCCAACTGTAAATACAACTTCCAGAAGTAAACAGAAAAGCTGTAATCAAACTACAATATGGTTGCATGACTTCAACAGCACCATCACTAAGCTTTCGACAACTCTTTGAGTCTTTATTTAAAAAAAAAAATAAAAATCAAATCTCTTTTGAGTTAGGATAGTTAGCACGAGTGTGATCATAAACACACTGAGGCTCTGAAAGCAGACTATTGAGTAGATGAGTTTACTTGTTTGGCGTGATGACGTTTAACCTTTGTATTCCCATATAGACACTTGTCAGAAACCACACTGGAACTGGAAGACCTAAAATGCTTACTCATTTCCAGGTTCTGGCCTACCAAATAGAGATACTTTATAGGGTTTACTGCTCAATTCTGGCAGTAGGGTCTGGTCAAAGATTTTAGATATACAGGGAGAAAGTGCAATGCGCAATATGGTGGAATGAGTCTTGCCTTCTAAATAAAAGAGCCTATTGCAAATTGATAATCATTGCATCACTGCTCCTTTTGCCATAAAAACAGTCCGTCCTCTGAGATGCACGCTTAGGACTGCAAATACGCACTGGCTGAGATATAAGCCTTTTTAATGCTATTTGAGCATATGAAAAAACAACAACAACAACAAAAACATCTATGGTGCATTTCGTGTTAGATTTTGCTGCTTGAAATATATTTTTTAAATGTAAGTGTGGCAAGCCATTTTTGAGTGTCCATGATTTCCCCATTCAAGTAGTTAAGACATAGTCTTAGATGCTCAAAATAGCTGCCTGGAGGTACAAATATGGCCACCGAGTGAACAGACTTTTCTTGACTTTGGTGGAATGTTGCTAATCTAACATTAAATAAGCATAAAAATAGCACACACAAGCAGACTGTGAATCATTGCCTTCTCCACTGAGTACACCTATGTTGCCATTGGTTAAAACAAGGTATTCTGCAAGGTATATGAGAATGTGCAGTATTGCTGTGTCTGTAGTCAGCTGACTAGGTTTTGGAACATAGCATGAATCGCACTCTTTGTACTCCGTCAAATACTTGTTGGACCTGTGCTGTGGAAGTAAAAGGGATGAGAGTTGGACAGATGAGATATGAATGGTCGACATCCGCACAGTAATCTAAAGCAGGGAATCGAAAATTGCATCTAAATGGAATACTAAGCCTGCTATGAGCAAGATCGGCTGAGTTCTGACCTTGTGTTTTACCGTGGTCATCGAGAAATAATGAGATACCTGCTATGCGCCAGTCACATCTAAGTCTTAGCGAAATGGCACCTAGTACAGCTCCATCAGAGGAATTTCTCAGAGCAGAGAAATTTGCCGTCGCAGCATGGAAGCCAGTGGATTCAAAAAGGGCAAAAGGGAAGGGAGGTGTTTTGGATGCAGCGAGTCTGCCTGTGCATCTTTATCATGGATTGTGTGTTTTAAATGGGTTCACGGCATAGTCAAGCGTGTTTTCTAATATGCAGAGCACAATCTTTCTGGTCAGACTATTCAATATCTCAATCCTGGTGAAAAATGGCTGGGTCACTAATAGGGCAGTGCAATATAATTACAGTGCTGGGTCAGGTTGTTCGAGAACAGTGATTTTGTATTGCTAACTTATATAACAGCAGCTATCATATTTGCCAGATTGCATTTGAATGGAAGCTCGGTCTGATTTAGTGAGCTCTGATGCTCAAGGATAGATTATCTATATTGATTGCATCAATGTAGATGGCAGTCACTCAAAAGAAGCATTATCTTGATAAAAAAAGTGTAAGAAAAAACCCTTTTAAAGTCCAGAGCTCTGGCACAGAACCAAGATCGTCCAGTTGCATAGACCGACACGAAATGCAAACATAAATGGACTTTAAGTGCAGTACAAGTACATGTCAACAAATTATGCCATAAAACTCTGCTGTATGAATGCTGAGATGACAATGCTTCGGTTTATCTCTCATTGCGATGCACGATGTTGTCGTCAGGTCAGACAGGAAATAATTAAGCAGAGTGGATCTTCTGATTATGATAATAAATGCATTACATTATGTAAAGGTACGGCATTCAAAATGACTGTCAAAGAACTTTTCATGATTGAATTCCTTCTATTTATGTCTTTTCATACGTCTGTGCTTTAGATGAGTGCTAATTGGTCCCTATTTTAAGTTTTTACTTCTTCCGGAAAAATCTGCTCATTATTTTTGTCCTCTGGAGATTCATTTAGATAAGAATGTGCAGAAGTTTTTTTATTAGGTCACAAGGTTAATATTGGAAATTATATGCTGAAGGTATCCAATCCAAAGTGACCCAGGACTTTGTTTCCCCAGTGGTAAAGCATTGCGTTAGCAGGCAAAAGGTTGTGGGTTCAATTCCCAAGGAACACATGTTAGGTAAAAAATGTTAGCCTGAATGCACTGTAAGTCGCTTTGGATAAAAGTGTCTGCTAAATACATAAATGTAAATATACTTCTATTGCTGTAATGTGTCAGTAGGAAATATCAGTTTATATTTCCAAACATCCATTTTGCCATTAATTGTAAAATTCCAGTAAGATTTTATTTATTTATTTTTATTTTATTTTATTTTTTCAAACCGAGACAGACTAAATCCAGAAGAACAGTGGCAACGTCTTCAATATGCTTCAAGAAACCTACCCGCAAAGCTACCTGAAAAACTACACTGTAAAAAAAAAAAAAAAAAAAGGTTGAGAAAAGGCTACCAGGTTCAGGAGATTTTTGAATTTTCTCACCTTGTTTTTGTAGTTGAGAAAACTCAAAAATCTCCTGCAGCTGGTTACCTTAAACTTTTAAGTTTTCTCAGCTTTAGATTTTTTACAGTGCATGTGCATGTGCATGTGCACCCAGGGCAAAAGCTGCTTTAAATGCAAAGGATGGTCACACCAAATATTGAGTTAATCCAGTTAATAGAAGTTAATTGATAAAGAAAATCTATTTATGACATTGTTTTTAAAGTGGGTTTTTTGGTTTTGTTTCATGTTCATGTTTTCATGTCTTTTATTTTGACATTTTGCCTTGTCATGGTTCCTGTACAGTCATGTGATTCCCTTGCCCTCTTGTTATCCTGGGATGCGTTCAGCCCCGACAAAACGGTGCAAAACGTTTTTTAAACGGAAACGGTGGTGCGTTGAACACCCTGTTCTGATGACGCAAGAGTTGCAACTATGGCAGCTGAGAAGGCCATTCTTTTGTTTGTTTGTTTTTTAAAGAGTTTTTGGAGCGCGATGAAATCGGTATAAATACATGTTTAATACTGCAAAATACGCTTGATGTTACAGTCACTGCCCTTGCCATCAAGAATAAAAGAGAACATCCCAATCGAGTGAAGGAATTTGTGGAAACTGTGGTTCCTAATTATTGTGATCCTCGCATTTCAGGATGAAAAGACATTTCATGTGATAATCCTCTTCTTCCCTCCAAGACCGCAATATGATATTTTTGTTTTTAATCACTTACCGTCATGTCGTTCCAAACCCGTAAAAGCTCTGTTCATCTTCGGAACACAATTTAAGATATTTTGGATGAAAACCTGGAGGCTTGTGACTGTCCCATAGACTGCCATGTAAATAACAGTGTCAAGGTCCATAAAAGGTATGAAAGTTGTTGTCAGAATACTCCTTCTGCCATCAGACGTGCAATCTGGGTTATATGAAGTGATGGGAGCACTTTTTGTAAGCGAAGAAAACAAAAATAATGACTTTATTCAATAATTCCTTTGTCAACAGTCTCCTCTGTGTCTCCATATTACCGTATGCTCTTTTGTTTCATCCGCGCCTCAAGGATGTGCTGTTTTATTTCAAATCAAAGCTAAATACACTAAGAAAGAGCGCATCCTTGTGGCACGATGACACAGAAGAGCATACACAACATACAGTGATATGGAGGGACACAGAGGAGACTGTATCCCTTTAAGTCTTGACATTTGCCAAGTATGGTAACCTATATTCGGAATTGGTGCTCTGTATTAAACCCATCCAAGTGCACACACACATTGTGAACACACACCGTAGCAGTGGGCAGCTATTAGCTCCAGCGCCAGGGAGCAATTGGGGGTTCAGTGCCTTGCTCAAGGGTCCCCGTTGCACACCGTTTCCAGGAAACATGTTGTTCAACCTGGAAACAGTTGCAAATCGTTGTGCACCTATTTGAGCTAGAACTTGCCCCTGCTATTGGTTCTTTGGTTCATGTGTCATGTTCTGATTGGTTGTCCAAGTCATGTGTCTTGTTCCTCATTGGTTGGATTGTGTCATGTAACCCTGATTGTTTGGTATATGTAGCCCTCATGAAGCCTTTGTCTCCTGTTGAGAATTGATTTTGTAACCCGCTGTCGGGGAGTCAAGTCCATTCAAGTCTGTTCAAGTCTGTTCAAGTCTGTTCAAGCCAAGTCAAGTCTGTTCATGTCAAGCCAAGTCTCTGTTTGGATAATGTTAGTATTTTGGATTACTTTTGGAATAAAGCTGCATTTGGGTTCTTAAACTCAGCTTCAGTGGATTGCTTATTACAGTTTTTGACAGCATCCTCATTTTACAGCATTTTTGCACAAGTGCCTTAAACTTTTAACAGTACTGTAGCTTTGCATGTAGGTTTTTAATATATATAATATATAAAATATATAATATATATTTTAATATATATATTCAAATTATTTGGGACTCTTTAATAGTAAATTATATATATATATATATATATATATATATATATATAAATCTGTGAAATGTTTAGCTTGACATCTGTTTTTAATAAATAGCCATAAGCACCAAAATAATTAAATGGGTCATATGATGCGATTTAAATTTTTCCTTTCTCTTTGGAGTGTTACAAGCTCTTGGTGCATGAAGAAGATCTGTAAAGTTGCAAAGACTTAAGTCTCAAACCCAAAGATATATTCTTTATAAAACTTAAGACTCGTCCACGGCCTCCTAAAATGCCTCATTCTAACACCCCCCCACCCCATATGTCTGCAGTACCTCACAATGTGGGAAGATTTGCATAACGCCGCCCAAATGTTCACTCAAAGAAAAGAGGTGTAACTTTTATTCTAGCTGTTGCCACCAGTGCCATGTTGTGAAGAGGCTGTGTGTTTCATTGTGAAAACGAAACTACTTTGTTTGGCCTTACAAAAGAGGACACAACAAGAAATCAGAGGTTAAGTTATGTTTACAACACTGTTTCAGAACAGTTCAATCCAAATATTCAGATGTGTGCAGTGCATTTTATGGAGGACTGTTTCCTGATCCTTAGAGAGTATACTACAATCCCGGCTGTTCTGACTCACAGTCTGTAAGTACGTTTATGTATTTAAAGAATTTGCCACTGATGATTCAAACGCGAGTTTTGAGCAGTGTAGAGTAGAGCTTGTTGTTTGTCGTTTCTCCGATCACAAATGCAGACATGGTTTTATGTTTACGTGGCATGATGCAACACAACGCATAAAAAGACAGTATAAGTCAGCAGTTCTCAATTTCAGTCCTCGCGCCCCCCTGCTCTGCACATTTTGTATGTTTCTCTTATCGCTTCAGACGTTTGTTCTATTCAAACTTTAGTGTCATGCGAAAGTGGACATCACAGGATATTCTGCCATGATTCCAGTTCGAAGCGAACATATATGTTCCATTTAAAGTGCATTGAAGTGTGCGAGACATGAATTTAAATTGTATTTATTTACAGAGGTATATGATGTCACACTTCTCTGTGTGTGAAGACGTTGCGCAGTGCAAATCCGTTAATGAATGTTCCGAAGTGAGGTAAACTTCAACAGATTTCCCCTCCTCAGGGAGTAGGGAGCAATGAACACTGTGTAGGGACCATGTCAATGGGAACACAGTTCATGCACGGAGCTCACTTCTAACAAGCTGATTATCTGAAGCAGGTGTGTTAACAAGGAGAGACATGCAAAATATGCAGAGCTGGGGGGTGTGAGGTCTGGAATTGAGAACCGCTGGTTTTGTCATTATAATACATTAATTATGTCCCCACTGGATGCAACAAATGCCTCGTTTATAATGGGTTTTAATGTTTTTGTCTCGGAGCTCCGGGACACACGGCATCACAGTATAGTAAGGGGCATAACATTTCCGTCACACGCTTGAGGTATTATCACAACGCACTGGATAGTTGGCCAATCAGAGCACACCTCGCTTTTCAGAACGATGAGCTTTGTAAAAATCGACGCGTTTCAGAAAGGCGGGGCATAGAGGAGAAACAATAATGTACAGTATGTGGAAAATAATGTATTTTTTGAAACTTAAACCTTTCTAAAACTTAAATTTCATCACAGCAAATACACAAAATAATGTTCTTTTTAGCAATATCATATGACCCCTTTAAGACGTTTCTGATCTTTTATTTTTTTTTTCATTTATTTATATTTTTCAACTGAGGTAACCCTACTAAAAGCTTACTTCGGTAACATCTTAGAGACTTTTTGTGGTTCTCTTCTAAGCCTCAATTTCCCCTGGAATGACCCTCACATCCACACTCTTAGTGATTTCGCCTCACTCTCTTTCATAATCACACTCCCTCCAGCATCCACTTGATGAGAGTGCAGAATTGCTGATTCCTCCCATCGCATACTATCGTGAGGCCCTGCATGACACAACTAGATGACCAAATATCAATGTTCAGCCTGAGCATTAGCGAACTGTCTGGATTTTCCTACTATTTTCATGTCACATACAGCCTGGCAATGAAAGGAAATGGAAGGGAAGGAATGTTTAAAGCAATGAGAGAGTCTTCTCTGATGGACCCTGATGGATGCGCGCTTCCCCTTGGATTCTGACTCTATTTCTGAACATCAGAACTAGACGCAGCATCGCCTGCCACCTGAATCTGATGCGAATGACTGGAGAAGGAGAGCAGATGAAGAAGCGCATGCACTCACACAAGGTGGTGCAGCTGTGTTGTACATGTGCTCAACAAGACAGCCGCAGCGGCAGAACTTGTTTGAAGTCTCCAGGCTCAGGCAGACAGAAGAGGATCTAATAGCTCAGGAGAAGAGCACATCTGTGCACATCAAATTTTTTACTGAAATATTTAAAAAAAAAATTATATTTTTCTTTTTGCCACAAACTTTGCTTTCCTCTTTCAATTATAGCTAAATTTGTATTTAAATATTGGTGCAGAATTGGGTTAGTTGTCACATTCCTTAAATCTGAAGAGAGTTTATTTAAACTTCATTTTTATGGTGGCAGTATGAAAATAACAAATGTGACCATTAGACAGACTATTTTCATAAAAGAAACGTGCAGGTATCGGTCTAATAACAGCTGAAGATGAAGCGTTTTGGTACAATAAACACTTGAGATGTTCTGCTCTTTAGTGTTTCGGTCTCCATGAAGTGCCTGGCAGGTTTTAATCAGGTCCAGCTTAGCTCACAATTTATTTTTCTCCAAGCCAAGTCAATATATTAGCATATGATTAATTACTCTCCGTAAATACACAGACAGTGAACTTGATGAGGTTTGCTAATTCCTAATGCTGATAAAGCTAAACGAATTGCATTGTGGGTAAGCCTGTCAAGGTTTTTTTTTATTAATTGTTTGTTGTTGTTTTTTTTTCCCCACTAATAAGCTTGTTTAGGATATACACATCATTATGATACTTTGGCTTGATCCTGTTGTAACTGTATGTAGATGTTATTTTCAAATGTTCTTGACTTTTGAATGAATTGAAAAATGTATTTATTTTCATTGTTCCTAAAGTTTGCATTATTTAAAAAGTAGACCAATAATGATGGATTGATTGAATCTATCGATTGAAATTATCATAAATATTTTAGTAAAATCACCAGACACTTTATTTTATTTTATTTTATTTTATTTTATTTTATTTTATTTTATTTTATTTTATTTTATTTTATTTTATTTTATTTTATTTTTGTAAATTTGTTTTTGTAAATGAACCAAATTCTGTAAAATAATAAAATTATACCATATAACACATACAACCATATAACGTAAAGAGCTTTATTTATTTTATTTAGTTAGTTAGTTAGTTAGTTGGTTAGTTAGTTACCACCCAGGACTTGCACTGTGTATCCTCATAAAGAAAAAAGAGGGGGGAAAAGCTGTATCTGCTTTATTTTCAACTTTATTTTCTCTTTTCACAGTAGTCATATATTTTTAACTGCGCACATATTGCAGAGCAGCAGTAAACGCTGCAGCCAGCAGCTTTTGTGTGAGGAAGTTTGCTGTGCCTCTTTCCTCATCAATAGCTTTGAAGCCAAAAAATAGTTCTGCCTATCTGTCAACACTTCATCCCTCTCTACACATCTTCCCTTTCACTCTCCATCCTCTGTCTATCTCTCCGCATCAGTGCTTCATTCCCACCCCTGCGCTCCGCCACAGAGATTTCCGCCCTTAATCCTCTCTCCGAAGCCATCCATCCTTGCAGCCTCGCTCCTTCAGTTCTTAAGTGACAATATCCCATAAACATGCAGTTACATAACACAGGTCTACGGTTAACCGATGCACCGCAGGTTGTGAGATTCGGCTGGTTACTGTAACACGAGCCGCCTTTGGCTCGAGCGATGAATAACTCCTCTTCCTCTTGGTGAGGCCCTGTTAATTTATGCATTAAGTTGGACAGGATCCAGTTCAGAAATTTCCAGTGGCTCTTAGACATCAGGAGAGGCTCAGATCATTTTCCTGAGAGTAATTGGAGGGTGTGAGGAAGGCCATTAATGCGGCGAGGCCAGAGAAACAGAGAGCCAGTGATCAATCAAGAGCATACAAGTTGTGGGGTCCAAACACAACACCACTAATTTTCATCTTAAGCTTTTAAATAGATGTTTGCACCCTTATTTTCCGCCCACTGTCCTACTTAAAGTGATGGTAAGTCTGCAACAATATTGTACACCAACATGGAGAAAACCTGATCAGTGTTCAAGGTTTAGCTCACTCAAAATTACGTCTCACCACCATGTCCTTCCAAAACTGTTTGTCTTCCTATTTCCTGTGGAGAACAAAAAAGCTGTCAAGCTCCAAAATGGACCAAAACACCATAAAAGTAGTCCAGCTGGAGCTCTGAATCTCATCCATGATTCAAAACACCATCTCAATGTGTTTGATGCCAAAATGCCATTGGCTGGACTACTTTTATGATAAATTTATGTTGTCCATTTTAGAGAATTGCTTTAAGATGGTAAATAATGAAGCTATTTTCTTTTTTGGGTGAACTGTCTCTTTAATTCACTAAGTAGATGTGCAAAACTGGGTTTACACTTTCTTTAAATCAGATTTCCTCATGTACTTTTGAAACGAGAGCATATGAAATCAATTTCAAGCAAAGGGATTGTGAATAGCGAAAAGGTTCAACTAAAGAAACTGAGTTATTCTTCTCTATCGATTCAACATTCATCTTTGACAAGTTATAAATCTATCAGCTTCCACCGAGATCTCTGCATATATCTAGTTAAGGTTATTTAAGGTTAATTCATCAATATCCAGCGTTGGAGATTTATATGCGGCGCGGCAGGGCCAAATATTGATCGGGTTACAACACGTCCCATATTATCCACTGGGCATGCTGTCTTGATTGATTCTAAGGACTGCTCTCACATTCCCAAACATCCTCCTTTCCAGTCTGGAAATATTTTATTGGAACATGGCACTGATCACGAATGGTTGTGATGTTCCATCCGTTTGGAGATTTTGGTGTTATCGTGGACAGACAGAGGAGCCACTTCTGTCAATGTTTGAGTTTGACAAAGTGCCTCACAGACGAGACTCACTCCTGATTTATAATTCTGTGTCACTAGGGTTTTGTAGAGGATAATGCAGTCCTAATATTAAACAGGGCTTGTGTTTTCAAAAATATGCTTAGAATTAATTCATCGATCATACTGTATATCTTATTAGCACAACAATAATTGGCACTTTCATAGCGGTGGATATGTTAGAGTTGTGCTTCATAAAAAAAGTGTCAAGTTTGTTTCAGATGTTTATCTTAAAATGTATCAAATTACAAAAGATAGTTCACTATATGATAGTAAAAATTTGTCTTGAAAAATTGGATATGTTCATATTAAAATGTGTGCTTTTTAATTGTAGACAAGTGTTTTGACATGAAACATGTTTGAGTTCTTATTGTTATCTCTAACTTTTGAATGCAAACTTTGGAGCACAGTTGGAGCCAAAATCATAAATAATAACTGATTATATATAACCTTATTTTATTTCAGCTTAATAAATCTCATTTTCATTAAGTTTAAGTTGAAGTACTAATATATATATATATATATATATATATATATATATATATATATATATATATATATATATATATATATATATATATATATATATATACCAATATTAAAAAATAAGTTAAAATAAAAAAAACTTTATAATCAAAATAAATACAAAAAATATAACAATAGAATCTAATTCAAAATATTAACAAAATAGTATACTGTATCAATAACCAATAAATACACAAATACATATAATACATAAATAAATATAGCTATCAATGAGCCATTGTTGTGATCACTTAAACTACTTGAAACTATGAGTTGTTTTTTTTTTTTTTTTTTTAATAAAATAAAAAATTCAGGTCTGTTTGCAGTTAAATTAATTTCATTACTGTTAAGGGAAATCAATTCAGATTTTGGAGAGGTAGTGTATGTGATTTTTTTCTTTTCTGTCTATTTTTTTCATATTGTTATGAATTTTTGTAGAGTTTTTTATTTATGTCTTGGTGACTTGTGTCTTCTATTTTGAAGTTTATTTATTTTTATTTTTTTTTTTTTTTTTCTGGCTTGATTGTTTTTAGGAATACTGCTAAATAATACTACATACTACATTCAATATTTACGTTTTTTTCATAATACCGATCAATACAACAGACAAGGCATCAAGCTGGCTGGCCAGTTTCATTTGATCAGCTCACATGCAGCACTATAGATGCAATTCAGTAACCGTAAGCATACATCTCATTTTTTATCCCATCAAGTAAGCATAACACAACCAATAATCCTTCCATTTTACAGCACTCGCGTCGTCCGTAATGAAATCAGCTTATTTTCATCCTGTAGCCGAAGCTTGTATTGAGACGTCTATGCATGTCTATCAATATGTCCATCTCTGTTCAAGAGCAAAATGGTTGCATGTCCCGAGGGCTTGGTTTCAACATCTCATTATGAGAAAGTTGAGATGGGGTTGAGACCTGCGCTGATTGCAATTCTCCTGTAAATTTAACGGTGCATGTCTTCGTCTGGCATTCGAAACCCATCCCCAAGGAGAACATGCTCTCCAGTCCTATTACAAGTGGTTGTACTGTATGTACAGCATTCTGTACATACTGATTCCTATCTCTCACATTTTACAGCAGATTGCATTTGTAAATTGCAGTCTAAATAACATGTGGGTTCCTCTTTGGTGGAAATTGTCAATTCCAGTATAGATGAGGAACATAGAAGGTCATCGTCTTTACTGTGGGTGTCTGAAGAGGCTTGGTGGGCTGTGAGGAGCAAAGCCATCTAAACCTAGACCTTAATCATTCCTAATCAGACAGAAGAACTGAGGACAGGCTTTGATTGGGAAGCGTGAAGCACAAAGGGTGTTTTGAAAGAATAAAGTGGTTGTGCTCACTGGACAACCTCTAATGCAACTCGATGGAAGTATAAGAAGCTATCTTCCTGAAAGCAAACTAAAAGCATAGTTTATAGACTGTCACGATTTAAGGCCATTATTGTGATCCAGGTCCAGGATTTTAAGTTATTGTGTGCTAACTTGGTGGAAATTGCAGATATTTTTTTTTTTTTTTTTTGCAAGTATGTCTGTTTTTGTTTGTACAGCCATCTGCTGTCATTAACATCTCAGCATAGCTTTATTCTAGAAGAAAGAGAAAGAGTTACAAGACATTTCGAATGCTGAAATCATAAAAATGGTGTCAGTTATAGAAATAGTTCTGAAATAAAGTACAACAACACAATGTTGCATGCTGTTTCTATAAAATGAGAACATTACAGTGTCACATTAAGTAAAAGAAAAACTCATTACTCCTTACTTCATTTGACACTGTGGTGACTTTTTCTGAGTGATATAATTTTCATATTAATGCACATTTTTATAATGTATGTGGGTCAAAGATGAATAAAAAAGGGGTTTTTAATCAAAATCTTGTTGAATTGTTATGTAACCTGTTTCTTTTTGATGAGTTTTCCTATTTTGGTTCTTGTCAGGTTTATTCTAGTTCAAGTCAAATCTGTTTGTCTTTCTCATTTTTAATTAATTAATAAGGTGGAGATATGTTACAGATTTTTTTTTTATTTTTTATTTTTTGTGAGAAGAAATAATAACTATTGTAAAAAAAAAAAAAAAAAAAAAAACTGTAAAATACATATAAAAAAATATTGTAAAAAAATATGCTCACTTTTTCTACAGGTCAGAATAAGTAAAATAAAAAATATCTCTTGCACTGAATGACTAAAACATTATTTCACCCATATTTTGACAGTTTATTTCACAAAAGTTATTTGAAGGTTAAATACACTTTACTTGCACTTAATATGCTTTTTATGTATTTAAAATCACTTTTGTAAATTTAATTTTGACCCATGTACAAGATTCTGCAAATCCTATTTTTTGATTTCACTTTTTGTTGTTGTTGTTGCACTATTTAATCTTAATATTCCAGATCCTTAGCACTTACATTCCATGCAGTGAAACCAAGAATATGAAAAGAGGAAGTTCTTGAAATACTTACATCAGTGTATTTCAGACGTCTGTGAAATGTTTTATTGAAAACTTGTCAGCTGGAATTTACAATCATCCCAACTCAGTTGGACTTTTAATGAAATTCAGAATTATTCTGATGTTGATGCTTCATCATTCCAAACAAATTGTGTCCTTTATAACAGCTGAATCTCCTAAACTAAGAGCACATCAGCCTTGCATGTTTTAAGGCTCCCCAACCGCTGCTCTGGCATATTTTCCCCCTTGTTTTCCTCTGTCAATTGTTTGTTGACATGTTACAGGAAGCGTGTTTGAGAATAAATTTCAGAGTCACAGCCACAGTCGGGGAGGAAAATGAAATGATCTTGTAACCGATGAACCTCGTGTGTGATTAGTTATATAAAGTTTGCCCCAACATGATGCAAAACAACAAACTGTGAGTCTTTAAATGTGCTGCAAGCTTGTGCAGTTGATCTTGTTGGTAACAACATTTGCAGTCGTGCAGCCTAAAAATGGTGCACTATTTAAGTAGGGCAGCCTAGCAGACGTCAGAAGTTTAGGTTTGGTAGCAGATAGTGTAGAAGTATCTTTACGCAAGTGGCAGCGTGTCTGGCATTATCAGCCAAGAGACAGAGAATGGCCATGCATTCCATTTCAAATAATTGTGTCAAGTGTTATCTCGCCCTTATGGCAACTTGCTAAACAATGATTTATCACTCGAATAAGCACAGTTTTCCCACACATCATTCATTTTAGCCCCCGGCCTGTCAAATACAGAGGTGTTCACATGCGCTTCACACAAGCTGTGATGCTCACACACACAAACACGTACAGACAGTTCTGTCTGCTTTCTGTTATTCTTCTCGCTCATGCAAACTCGTGCACAGTAAGAAACAATACATTTTTTGCATTGTAATATGAGATTGTGGAATGATTATCCTCATCTTTGATCCCTGCTGTGAAAATATGCACTGATAGCTGATTATCAAGCTATCTACATTCAAAGCAATCAAACCACAGGAGCTATTTTAAACTCTACTGATTTAAATATTACTTTCGATTATGAGTGATCATATTTAATCAAGAAATCCCATTTGAACATAAATGCATACAGTGCAATGGAAATAATTTGGTGCAGGAACAATTTTCACTTACACATAAAGTAAATTCTACAATTAATTACAAAGTAGGATATTTAATTTTTAAAGTAGAATGACTGAAAAAGTATTTTCTTGTAGAACACTTCAATCTTTGTTTCTTTTACAACTCTTTTTGGTCTGTAATCCTGGAAATATATAAAATAATTTCACTGTAGAGTGCTGTCCTAAACTGAAAATTAATAAAAAAAAAATGATTTTGGGTTCATAATCTTGGAAATATATAGAAAATGTTACAGTAAAATGGTGTTCTAAAATGAAAGTCACTGAAAATCTTTTGGTCTGTAATCCTGGAAATTTATGGAAAATTGTTTAGTAAAGTGTTGAAAATCATCTTTATGGTTTGTTATACTGAAAATATGTAGAAAATATTAGCATTTAAAATATAGAATATAAAATGAAAATCACCAAAAATCGGTTATTTGTTTGTGATCCTGGAAATATATAGAAATGTTGAGCGTTTAAAATTATTTATTTATTTATTTAGGACATATATGGATATTTGTATATTAAAGTGTTCTCTTAAAATGAAAACCACTAAAAATCATGTTTTTGGTTTATAATCCTGGAAACATATAGACATTTTTAGCGTTTTAAATTTAAAATTAAAATAGCTAAAAATAAGATTTTTGGTTTAGTTCTGAAAAAAAAGGAAAGAAAAAAAGAAAGAAAATGTTAGCATTTAAATTTTAAATGAAAATCTGCTTTTGTAATTTTGGAAATGTATAGAAAACATTAACATTTAAAAATGAAAATGAAAAATCACAAAAAATCTGCTTTTTGGTTTGCAGTCCTGGAAATATGTAGAACATTTCAGGATTTCAGCATTTAAAACAGAAACGTTTTGAGGTTAGGTTGGATTTCTTGAAGATGCTCTTTTTGTCATTGCTGAATTACAATACAATTGACCTTCTGAAAGTGTTTTAATTGTTCATACTTCACAAAAAAAATATTCTATGAGAGATGTTGAAGTAGACTTTTAAAATTAGAAAAAAACACTGCTAGAGAAACAAGGAAGAGGACAAGTGGAAACACTATAGTTGCCTGGACTTTCTCAAGACGCATCTGCCAGTGTCAAGTGTCTCTCTCTCTCTCTTGTCAGTCCGTGTAAAGAGTGTCAACATGTTCCAGCATGTCATCGGTGAGAAGAGCTAGTGCTTTGCGCTCGAAATAGCTCATCAAGACCCTTGTTTAAAACTATTCTCATGTCTGAGTGGGATATTGATTTATGCATAGCGTCCCGCATCAGAACGCAGGGTGAAGTGCGAAGGGAAAATCAGTATGCCGCCATGACTCAAGAGAATCCGCCTGCACTTTTGGGAACGAACATTTTATGCTCACGATTAGGATTTATCTTCGGGAACCAGTCCCAGATTCTACATAATGTTCCCCATAATGTCACTAAAATTGTGCCATTTGTTATTTAATGATGGAGCTGCACTTAAAGCAACATGTAGGGTGTTTGTTAAAAAGGTATTATGGGAAAATATGCTCTGCTCTGGTTTTTCTGGAAGACGAAATGGGAATGTAACAAGGTAATAATGCTCTTGGGAAACAAGCAAGAACAGTAAAGTAATGCTGATGTACTATTCATATTCAACTTATTTCAGGAAATTAGGAGTTGTTTAGAGTTTAATAGAAGAAAAAAGACTATTGTTAAGACTGGGAGATTTTAAATGACGTTTTAGTCAAACAACTGAAAGGCAAAAAGGCAGTAAAAAAAAAAAAAAAAAACATAAAACATGCTATTATTAGGGGAAAAATAAAACTGACTGCTAGACTGAGAATCAAATACACTGGGGAAAACATAAAATTATACAAATATATAAATAGAAGCAAAATTTAGTTTTTCACTCCATTAGAAGTATCTTGACATCCTTTAAAAAAGATAAATTTAGGAAGATAGTATGACTTATTTCCAGATATATATTTAAATTTATTTTTCTTGACTTGTTGGCAAAGACATTGTATTTAAGGCACTGATCCCCTTATGAGATACTAACATCTCTCTTTGGCATCCCAAGGTGCCAGTCCTGGAAAAGGCATTCAGACTTAGCTAGACGTAATTAATCTGGTATGATGACGCACTTCATAATTTATCACAACTTGTGAGTCACACTGCCATACACAGAGGCATTAGCTAATGATTTGGCCAGCCAGTGTTTTATTCTTGGGCTGTGGTTTTGGGCTGAGGGCCGGGTTTCAGAGCGGGTATGTTGATGTTAGTTCAGGTCATGAGGGTTTCAGGTTTAAAATGAGAGATCCAATTAGTGCATCTCTTTGACTTGGTTAATATGCACAACAATATTCAGATTAATGAATGTTTGGTTATGTATGCATCTTGTAAATGTGCTAATTTGATGAAGCTATTTTACTGGTTTCTAAATACTGTGGGTGGCACAAACCTTCATTTATTATGATTACACTCGAATGAATCAGACCTGGGAGATATAAAAAGACAAGAAATTACCAAAAAAATAATAATAAAAATAATAAAAATAAATAAATAAATAAAAATGTGTAGAAACAAATTTCACAGTGAATAACACATAGAATTTGAATGAGAAATTTTGAAATAAATAAATGAATAAAACCTAAGAAATATTGTTTTACAGCTTTAAATTTCTTAGAAGGATAAAATTTCTGTCACCATTTATACCCTGAAATTGTACCAAGCCTGTATGAATACCCAGACAGTTGACGGTAGTTTCTTTTTTTTTTCTTTTTTTCTCCATGCCAGAAAGTCAGTGGGTACCGTCAGCTGTTTGGTTTGCCGCATTCTTCATTATGTCTTTTTCTGTGTTCAGCAGAAGAAAACATTCCTTATAGGTTTTGAACAATTTCAGGGTTTTTAATTTAATTTAATTTAATTTAATTTAATTTAATTTAATTTAATTTAATTTAATTTAATTTAATTTAATTTAATTTAATTTAATTTAATTTAATTTAATTTTTTCCCTTTAATATATTTATTCTCATGCACTACCACTAATTACTGTTCAGTTTTCTGTCAAAAAATAAAATAAAATAAAATAAATAAAATAAAAATAAATAAATAAATAACAAATACAAGGGTGTCTTGTTACTGTAACATTGGATTGTTTACATTTTACCTTAGTGATGTTAATGTTGTCATTTGCATATGCTGTCATCTGTTTACTATATGCAAATGAAGACAGGCTCGCTGTCTGACAATCTGACAACTGTCTGCATTTACACCTCTGATACAGATGCCACTCTGCAATACAGAACATGGAATATTAAAAACTGGGAAAGCAACAAGCATGTAGCAGGCGCTTAATTTAGCATAAAAGATCGGTTCTCTCTGTCAATGACATATTCACAGTTTTTATGTTGAGCAGCCCGATGCTTGTTCACTTTCTGAATGTACATAAAGAAGCAACCCTGTGTTTTATCTGTTCTCAGCTTGTGTCTTTGAATTAGCCGAAGACTGTAAGTTTAAGATGCTGTCACCCTAAAGTGAGATGGAGCACACTTGACAAGCTGTGTGGGAAGATTAAATCTTTTTCAGCTTTTGAGACTGAATTTTGTAGAGAAAAAAACATTAAAAAAAAAAAAACCTGAATTTTGGTTCTACTTATATTGAGAAAACAGAAAATATACCTAAGGGCTAAAACACAGCATATATATATATATATATATATATATATATATATATATATATATATATATATATATATATATATATATATATAACTGTTATGCCACAAGCATTTTATAACAACTTTCAAAAGTTTTACAGTGAATTTATAGGTCAGGCCACCAAGGGAATTCTAAGCCACACTTAAAATGTACAAACTACCGTGCAACAGTTTCACGTCTGTGGGATTTTTTGAAAGATGTCTGTTATGCAATATATATATATATATATATATATATATATATATATATATATATATATATATACACACACACACACACACACACACACACACACACAGGGGATGTTGTGGAAAAGTTAATTTATTTCAGTAATTCAACTCAAATTGTGAAATCAGCAAAACAAACAAAAACACAGTCATTCAGTTGATCAATAAACTAATCAAGAACTGTTAGATGACTCCATATTGACTTGTTGAAAGCAGTGGCAATGAAATCCATCATGTGTTTCCATCAATTCAGTATATCTCACCCACAATGATCTGCCTTTGAGCACCTTTAGCCAACGGCTCTTTCCACCACAGTGTTTTAACAAGCGCTGCTGGGGATTGATTCTAGCTGCTGCCATCAGACAACACAACAGCTCCTTCTCCTCTTCTCATCCCGCTGTTCCTCCACGTGATTCCCCAGTCAGGGTAACAGCATTACACACAAACAGCTATTTCTCACTCCCGCGTTCAGTAGAAACAACTGCTAATATACTCATATATGCACATTATACTTGAACTTCAGCTCTTAAATTAATCTGTTGGTTTACACTGTATATGTGTGTTTTGTGCCTTGGCATCAGTAAAATACCTCTATCTGTCTGTTTGCTTTGTGTCTGAGTTCAGTATTCTCTGTGCGTTCACTCAGTGACCTCTAGATCCACAGGAGATGGTAAGTGCTGTTTATTTGTGACTCTGTGTGAGGGAGTTTTGTTGTGGGACTTTAGTCCTTGGTTTTAGTCCAAGGACAAGCGCTAAAAAGTGAGAGAAAGAGGTGCAAGCTGGCAGCTATGAGCAAAGCAAATAATATACTCAGAAACCTGCTACAGCATCAATTTTAATCTTCTCGTGTCATACCAAAGCTGTACAACTGTATTCCTTCTGTGAGATACAAGACTTTGGACCCCATTGACTTTCATGGTAAGGGCAACAAAAACACTAAGATTATTATTATTATTATTATTATTATTATTATTATTGTTGTTGTTGTTTTTCAAAATATATTATTTTGTGTTTTACAGAGAAAGTCATACAGGTTTGAAATGATGTGATGCTGATGACAGATTTGTCATTTTTAGGTGAACTGTCCATTTAAGACAAAAGTGCCAGTGACTGTATTGTGACTTGCAGGCTGTCATAAATCCACCATTGCTCTCTGGTGCTGAACTCTTTTCTCAAATGCAAGCACAGTGTCCTCAAGCTCCTGGAACAGAGTGATGCAGTTGTATTGACATATAATCCATGACCATCTGGCTCCACACCTCTGGGCCTACAGTTGCTCTTTCTCAGGCTTTCCCTTCATGCCCTCTGTACCAAGTTCATCTCAGTTTTTCACAACACTTCTCCTGGAACGTTTCCCCTCAGCTTCCTTTTTATACGTTTTTATATGACACATGTCACTACAATTCAAACGTTGACGTCTTGTTTTTACTACAAGATGACCAGTCTTACATACCAGTGTTGTTAATGTTAACTAAAACTATTAAAATTCATTTTGGCAGTTGAAAAATGAAATTAAATATACATATTAGATTAAAAAAAATAATCTGAATTAAAATGACAAAAAACAAAACAAAAATAAAATTAAATGAAAGTTAAATATAAATATGGCAACATATGTGTGGTATCTTTGAATAGCAATATCTTTGAGTTATCTGTGAATCTATTTGACTGGCACTGAGAGGCATTACTAGGTTTAATTGGCAAGCTGTGTAATACGACATATGTACACTGCGGTAGGAGTTCATCTGACAGGAGCTGGCAACAGCAAGGCCACTTACAACACTTCCCATATGTACAGAAGGGCCCACCATCCTTCAGCTAATGTTTACTGCTCTGCTGTAAAAGATGCCGTCCAGGGATGAGAAGTTGAGCTCAGACACAACATAAAGGCACTGGAAAATGATGTCATACGCATGTGAAATTGTATCGCCTGTTTTGAATTCACTCACAGAAAGCACATAGTTTGTGTTCAAGATTAGTCTGAAATACAAAATAATGAGCGTAATTAGGGATAGTAAAGATCCACTTACAAAAGCACAAACATAGAATAATATTTTTTTTAAAAAAATAATAATAACTGTATAGAGCATTTTCAATTTGTGAAATTAATACAAAGCATAGAATTAGAAAACATTAAAATATTTGTTAATGCAGCCATTTATCCATGTTGTTTTATTTTTTGTAACATGTTTTTATAAAGTCATCTTTTTTTATAATACAATACTGTTTTGATCTGTTTGGTATTTGTAGTGGTTACAAAGCGTGTGTTTTTTTTAGGAGTTGTAAAACAATTTCTCATATGGAGACTATCATGACAAAAAGTTAAAATTTCCTAAAGAAATATCAAAGATATCAAAGAATATCAAATAATATCACAGAATTTTCTTTGAGAAAAATGCTAACGTGTTAAAAATAGTTTCCAATGGCCAATAAAATGTAAACAATTGTTTATCATAAAGACATGTACATACTCTAATATTACACAGTAGGGGCCACAGGATTGGTGCTACTGTATGTATATTGTGTGCATGTATGGAGCTATAATCTAAATTCCCTGAATCTTTGAATGTCATAGTGTATGTGCTTAGACCCTGATGATTGCTGGTTGTGGTTTATCGCTCACAAACTTAAGGACACCAAAATGTTTGCAGACCTTTCATTTGTGTATTTCACACTTCAGCAGCATCTATGCTATAATTTACATGCGTTTGAACAAAATAGTCAGAAAAAAACTTTGACCCAAGATTTGTACTGCATCCCACGATGCCCTAAAAGTGTGAACTCTTTCTTTGAAGAAGTAGATACTTTTGAGTGTGTAGACGAGGAAGCAAGCTTTGGGACATACTAACATGTAATGCTGCGTTCAAGTCCTCCTGGGAAGTTCGTACTTACGAGTTGACAAGTCGTAATTACGACATCGGGTGTGTTCAAGTCAGTTTAGTCGGCAAAAGATGACAGTGTATGTTCTTTTAATAAATTACAAGAAAATACAACAGGGTTTGTTAACTCTGCTTATAGAAAATGAAGAGCAAAGAATTTGCATCAGGTGTGTTTTGCGTTTTTAATTTTTTTAAATCATTTATGAAGCCACTTTAATCTGTATCGCATAAAAACTGTATTAATTGTTATATTGCAATCCTGTCTATCAATTTCCACTAAATAATTAACGTCAACAACAGATGTTGCATCCATCGATCCATTGATTCTGTCATGTTCCACTTGTAATTACAACTTTGTTATGTTCATGTGTGTTTAACTCGTAAATACAATGTATCTGACATGACTTGAACACACCATAATAAAATTGTGATTTGTTACATCTACCATGTTTGTAGTTCTGTTTATTCATGTTATTGGGTTTTTGCCAATATAACCCATATAAGATCTTCAATATAAGACTATCCAGGGACTTCTGGCATACTGTTTTAACATACTATGCTTTGGGACACACTTATTCAAATCTTACAAACTATTTAGGATTAATATTATGCCCACTGGGATGCAGGTTTTGGTTTCCTGATGTGTGTTTGTAGGCTGGAGATTTGAAGACATGGTCAGACAGATATTAAAAAAATAAATAAATAAATAAAATGTCATTAATTACTAACCCTCATGTCATTCCAAACATGTAAGACCTTCGTTCATCTTCGGAACACAAATTGAGATATTTTTTTTATGAAATCGAGAGCTCTCTAACCCTCCCATAGACAGCAAGGGTCCTACCACAATCAAGATCCAGAAATGTACTATGCATATTTTATTAAAATGATCTTAATTTGTGTTCTGAAGATGAGTAAAGGTCTTACAGGTTTGGAACGACATGAAGGTGAGTAATTAATGACAGAATTTGAATTTGTGGGTGAACTATCCCTTTAATTAAAGATATGTTACATGGGAAAAACATCTGAGATGCTGTGAACCTGTCTTTTCATTTTCTAGTGTCTTTTCATTGGTCAAATCTACTGAGACACTTAGAGCACTTCTATCTACAGCATTAGTTACTGTACACAGCCTGCGGACTGGACATGGGCCGCTGAGAGTCGATTCAGCAGGTCAATTCACATAGGACTACTTTCACCTTGTGGGTATTTCTACAGGGCATTTAGTAGGCAAAAGACAGTGTAATTCTTCCCTGAAAAAAACATTGACATGCCCAATTCGGACAGGATTAAGATCACAGAGGAGCTGTGGTAGTTATTATATTACCCCGCCTCCCAATGTAAAACTAATCCTGTCCGAATAGGGCTGTATATAATTGTTTCTACATTAGTTAATAGAGTTTCTTCCCTCCAAACATTCCTCAGTTGTGGCCAAACGACATGTCTGTTATAAATTGGGTGTATAGAGACAGTACCTCAAGTTTTGTGGAGGAAAATAAACTAGAACAAATTCGACTTGGACAATTTAGCCCTGGCAATGCTAAGCTATGGGGGCATGTCACTATTTCTTAAGATGGGGATTTTTATGTGGACGGCCTTATATGTTTTACGCCTCTCTCCCACATGTGAAATTGTTGCCGAATTGCTCTCGCCGTTCGAGGCTGGGATAATTTCGTTTGACAACACCTGTTCTAGTGCAATGTATTATTTTTCAGTGGGAATGATCTTCTCCCCTCTAATACAAGAGAATGGTCCAATACCATCCATCTAAAACACTACCCACAAACTCTTTAGAGAGTCCGGCCTCTGTGTATAACTGGTTTCTGTTAGACTTCTTCACAAAAAACAGACATGCTTTATACCAAATGCAGTGTTTTATTTGACTATTAAAGGAATAGTTAATCCAAAATGAAATTAGGTAGAAGTTTACTGAAAATTTAGCATTCCATCGCTTGCTCACCAGTGGATCTTCTGCAGTAAATGGGTGCCGTCAGAATGAGAGTCCAAACAACTGCATCACAATAATCTACAAACGATCCAAACGACTCCAGTCCATCATTTAATGTCTTGTGAAATGAAAAGCTGCATGTTTGTAAGAAACAAATCCATCATTAAAGTGTTTCAACATTAAACCTTTACTTCTGGCCAAAATATGAGTTCATAATCCATAATAATGTTTTCTTCAGTGAAAAAGTCCAGCCCTTGTTGTCGTCTCACATCAAAATCAGTCAACATGTTTGTTTAGAACTGTTTTGGAATGTTTTCAGTGGCACTTGATCTGTGCATATTTCTCTCCTGATTCAGACGAGAAAGCAATATTATGGGTGGAGGACATAATTAAATTTGCTTTAATAATAATAAAATAATAAACATAAACATTCTCTTTGAAAGTTCAGCATACCTTACATGACTTCTCTAACAGGAACCCTACACAATTCAATTATTCATATATTGTTGATTTATACATTGATTAAAAAAAATAAATAAATTAATAAATAAATAAAAGACGTTTGATTTGAATGGTGATTTATGTCCTTCCAACAAATGTAAACCTTTCAAAAAAGTCACACTTCAGTATTATTCCAACTAATTATGTGCCAGTGTTGTTTTCTCTATAAATATGTCCATGCATATAATTCAGCGTACATAACTAGAATTTAGGAAAATACTTGATTTAATAAGGTGCTCAGAACAGCACTGTAGTGAAGTGTCTAATAAGCCTAATCAAAATGCAGAGAGAATCAAGCAAAAGCCTTTGTAAATGAAGGAAACTTAATCAGGAGAAAGGTCTCAACATGTAAACAGCTTATACTCATTACTCACAGAAACATGCATCAGCAGTATTAAAGTCATTTTTTAAGCTTTAATGGTTGTGTTGTATTATATTACGGGTGCAAAATAAAACCCAGAAATGTAACCATTGTGTCTAATGTTTTAATTTCCTTACAAAAGTGTTTCAATGGTCTGATTTTACTGGTATATATATATATATATATATATATATATATATATATGCTTTTTATTAAAATGTTATATTTTATTTCATTATTTTATTTTTAATAATATGCGTTTTTTTACAAGTTCTTTTTTCTGTATATGGTAAGAAGAAAGTATGAAAATAAACAGTTTAAAAAAAAATATGCAAAAAAAAAAAAAAAGTCAGCAACTAAGAGACAGAAAAGTGGCCCACACTTTTTAGCCAATCAGAAATGCTTCCTATCTGGCAATCATTGTGTGCATTCAGAAATGCTGCCATCTGATTGGCTAATATTGTCTTTGAAGTGTGGGGTTATGGAAATGAGTCATGTGACTGAAGTCAACAAAGTGGCTAACATCACTTACAGGATTAAGTGTATAGGCATGAACATTTGTTTCTGCACATTTTTACACAGTGTCACCAATTTTTAGTTGTGTTACTCTACCACTGGGTCACTGGAAATATGCCATTTTCTTCTTGAACTCTCTGAACTTTAAAGTGTTTGAGATCATTGTCCAAGCAAGATTTTTTTAAGGTTTCCAGCAGACTGAAGCAGGTTCTCTTGCAGTGTTTTCCTGTGTATTGCACCATCCATTGTTCCCTTTTTCCCCCCTTTTAACGACATGCATACTCCATGTTAACAAGAAAAGCACACTTCATGATGCTATCACCAGCATACTTCACTGAAGAAATTGAGTTCTTTTGCACCACACATATCACTATGATTTTTTTTCCCCTTGTATCCTTGTTCCCATGCATCTAACCACAAAAAAAAAAAAAAAAAACTTTCCTACATTGAAACTGGGTCATTATTAAAGCCTGTTCCCAAAAAGCTCTCAGGACTTATAATATGGACCAATAGTTATATATATATATAGCATTTTTTATTTTATTTTTTTGCATTTTTTGAAAAGGTTTTTAACCAACTCAAAGTCATTTTAGTGTATGTATGAAACTGCAACTGAAATTAAACTTTTCATTTAGCCAAAAACCAAAAATGCTTTTTATTTGATGATCAATTTCTTTATCGTTTTTATTTAATAATAACAGTCAAATTAAATAATAATAATAATTAATTAATTAATTAATTAATTAATTAATTGCACAAATTTAAATTGCACACATCCTCAAATTTCTGTGTATCACTAATGCATACATCTGTAAGTGTAACTTAAGTGTCCAGTGCCATTAAATGCCGTTTTGTCTAACTCTAGACATCTTTTCTGCCTGCCATCATATTATACAGAGCTGTTCGTGTTGTTGAGCAGTGCTCTGGTGCTTTGCTCTCCGTTACTGAACTGTATGTAAATGTCAGGGCAGCTTTCTTATACTACAAGAGATCTCAGCAGTTCAGGCTGCTCCCCATATTGCTGAATGAATCCACTTTAGCCTTAAAGTTGATGTCTGTTTTACATGAAGACTTGCATTATTCTTTGAGCTGAAGAAGGATTTCACCATTCCTTTTCTTTCCCAGAGTACTCTTCTGTTTGAATGGTTCTTCATCCTTTTATCTTTCAGCAGTTTCAATTTTTTATTTATTTTTTCACACACATAAGTCCTGTTTTAAATGGGCATGAATCTCTGTACCAGTTTTATTAACACTTTATTCAGGCCTGCATGTTAGCAGACTAAAGACTTTGATGAGTGTAGCCGTGAGGAACAGATTGAAAGTTTAATGATATGGTCATTTCTGGCTGCAATTTGAAGCTGAATTACATAAAAATAGGCTTGCATTTGAAGAATTCGTAAAACAATATATAATAGGTCATTGTTTTCATCCTAAAATGATTTGAGTGACTGTTTAAACAATATAAATATATATATATATATATTGCGTTTTAACATTTAACACCCAAATGTTAACATTTTGACTCAAAAAGTGCTCTACCAAATGATTGAGGGGCTTTCAGGGGGTTAATATATATTTTTCCCACACTTGTTATTATAACTTCTGAGAGAATCAATGAACTCTTCCCCCGTAATGATCAGCGCTTCTTCAAAAGGCTTTAAGTTTATATAGGTATGAGTTCTTTATGGGAACATAAATAGATTAAAAGTTTATGAGTCTACTTTTTTGTGCTCAAGGCATGAATTTCCTCTCTTTCCCGTCGCTAATTTTCCTGGAGGAATTTGACTGACCTAGTTAGCACAGTCTCGTGCACCTTAAGAATTTTATAAAGCATATTTACAGCGCTGTAGATAGATTCTGCATGATATGATTAAGTAATGAAGAGATGAATTATTAGGGTGTCAAGGAGGAAGCCTGATGCATCATTTAATGGTGTTATATGCTGAGATGAAGAGAAGATGTGAGGATTTGTGCATTTTGAGGTTGTTTTAGGCTGATTCATTGAACAGTTTATGGAATGGGTAATTTAATGATGGTCCTGATTCAGATTTCATGTGGACATTTGTGCTAATAGTTATTTGATGATGGAGTATTTTTTTATGCATGAACAATTATTCCAAAATTAGTTTTTTTGCTGGCAAGGAATCTGTCTAACACAACTATATGTGAGTATATGAAATGTTTTTGAGAAGTTGACATGATTGTGGCATGCTATAATTAATCTAAAATGACTTTAAATAGCATTTTGCTATTTTAAAGTCATGCATGCAGCTTTTATGATCTACAGTCATATTAACTGCTTCATTTGTCACAACATAGCGCTTAACTTATGCAAGAGTTAAGGCAAAAAAATGTTTTTGTTTTTTTTTAATGGAAAAGAATTGTGTGTATATATATATATATATATATATATATATATATATATATATATATATATATATATATATATATATATATATATATATATAAATTGCATTGCTCCATCTGAAAAGATATACAGTAAATATGCTTTCAGAAGGTTAACAGGGTTTACGGTTTTGCAATTTAATTTAACAAGCTTTGTGCTCAAGGTTGTGAAAGTACAACTAACATCTTAGAAAGAGAAATCAATGCAAACATATTTCTATGAACCTTTCAGTTGCTAGTTATTTACTAATGCAAAATCATGGTAACAGGATTGACATTTAGCCCCCTACCCACAAATCATAACTAAACAAGATAAAATAAAATGAATAAAGTCACCTTAAACTTTTTTTTTTTTCTTTGTACAGGTGATTCTCATGCTGACCAAACTATATGACTTCAATCTGGGCAGTGTCACAGAGAGCTCCTTATGGAGGTAAGAGTACATATTCAAGGATCCAATCTTTATGTATTCATGCTATAGTGAAATGTATTACAGCTCATGTAATATACCTTTGTGACTGTTTGTTCTCAACTTGTTGAAGCTTTTATTTAAGCAAGCAGATAAAAGATGTATACATTGTGCAAATGATGTGATACAGTGTCCCTGTGGTAGCTCCACAAACATCTGAGAGAAATAGATAAATACATTTTGCTTTAAATGTTCTCGTGTTCTCTCTGGAGTTGTGTTTGTTTAAGCAGCGTGACAGTACAAACACGTCCAGTGTTGTGACTTTTAAATCAACTCTGTATTAATAGTCTGATGAAGCTACATTAGCTGATTAATGGCGTGTCTGTCGCTGATTGTTTTTATACCCTCTCCAGCGCACAGCTCATTGATCTGAGTGGACATAACGTATGTGTATTAGAGCTGCTTGAATGGAGCTGATGTTGAAAATCTTAAAGGGACAGTTAACCAAAAAATTAAAAATCTGTCGTTATTTTTTTATTATTATTATTTTTTTCTCCTCATGTCATTCCAAAACTGTTTGCCTTTCTATCTTCTGTAGAACACAGAAAGTTATTTTGAAGAATGTTTGTTTTTGGTATTTTTAACCCATACTGTAAAAGTCAATGGGACTCAAAACAAACATTCTTCAAAATAACTTTTTTGTGTTTGTGGACCCGAAACTGTTTGGTTGCCAACATTTGAAATATCTTCTTTTGTGAAAATTCTGCAATCATTTACTCATTCTCACGTTCTCATCCATTTTACCAAAACAATAATTTATTGACGGTTTGGTCTTATCACATTCATCAGGTGTATTCGGAATATTATATCTTTTGTGAAAATGATGTCATTATTTACTCATCCTCTTGCAGTTTCTTCTGTGGCTGGCACAAAAAAAGACATTTTGAAGAATGTTGGCAATCAGTGGTTTTGGATCCTATTGACAGGGGTGCACATAAGTGGTCCGCAGGTCCGCATGTGCGACCAAAATAAGACATGTGCTGTGTAAGTTAGTTCCGAGCGTGCATTTTTGTACCTCAGTTGACAGGTGTTTATGCACAATTACCATTTTAGATCAACAAACTGTACTGTATAAGATTTCTAATCAAACTGAAAGCATAAATCTTTATTAGCTAAATGACTAAATGTAAAAGTAAATCTAGGCTACCCGCTAATGTTTTTAAAGCACAATGCAAAACTGTGACATTTCATTCACTGACGCTCTATAATCGGCAGCACTAAACCCAGAAGCGGATGCACATATACTTACTTGCCGGCAACCGGCCAAAATAAAAGCTTGCTGATTTTAAATTTGAAAATGAAAAATTAAAATAATTCAAATTAAAAATAATAATTAAGGTTCAAATTAAAATAAGAATAAAAATATTAGCATTTGATTTTTATATTTACTATAAAATAATTATATTTGTATTTAATACTCCCGTTAATTTTAAAATAAAATAGTATTATCACACTTTATTTAGTTTATTATTTTATTTAAAAAAAAAAAAAACTAAATAAAGTTCAATAATATTATAACTATTATTAATTTATGTTTTATAGTATTTTATAATATTAATTTATGTTTAATATTTGATGGGTCACACCATGTGCCGTGTGAGGACCAAACCAAATTTTCAGGTTCTCATATGAGAACCAGGCTGAAAAATGTATGTGCACCCCTGCCTATTGACTTCCATAGTAAGGACAAAAATACTACGGAAGTCAGTGAGACTCTAAACTGTTAGGTTGCCAACATTCTTCTAAATATCTTCTTTTGTGAAAATTCTGTCATCATTTACTCATCCTCATGTCATTCATTTATGCATTTCTTTCTTCAGTGGAACACAAAATATGATATTTTGAAGAATGTTGGCAACCAAATGGTTCTCAGATCCCATTGGCTTCCATTGTAAGAACAAACAATGCTTTGGAAGTCAATGGGACCCAAAACAGTTATCAACATTCTTCAAAATATCTTATTTTGAGAACAAATCTCTTGTCATTATCATGTATGATAATGAGTATAAATTTTTATTTTGCATTTTTGAGTGAGTTTTTTCTTTTCTTCCACTTATCTAAAGCTCTGTTAGTATCAAACAAATGGTAAAGTTGGCCTCAGATCACTAGATCTGGCAGCTTCTACCAGCAGCAGATTGGAGTGGAGATGCTTAGCAGACTGTGTGGCCCTTTAGCTTGGGAAGAGGGAGCTTCCATCGGAAATGCATTGGCCAAACACTCTGTAATGTAGCAGGACAGGAAAAGATCCAGCTAAGCTCATAACAAAGATCTCTAGCAAAAAAAAAAAAAAAAAAATCTGATATGTTTAGCAATCTCTTACTCACAGACAATACTTTGCTGTTGACCCAGCATTTCAATAATTACGTTAGTGACCCCGCATAAAATATGCTGGTAACCAGAGGGTTAGTAATCAAATGGCAGTATGGAGTGTAGTTACCGACCCAATCATTTTAGATGAACGGGAAATGATAATTAAATTTCTAGATGATGTCTGTCCTTTGTGTGAGTCTGTGTGTGAGTGAGTGCTCTGCAGTGATGTCTGCCCTGTATGTGTGTGTGTGGGTGTGGGTGGGTGGGTGTGGACGCTCTGCAGTCAATCATGTAAAGGTTCACCTATATATCTCATAATGAAAAATGGGTTGTTTTTCCATGCAGGCCAAGACTCAAACACATCTGTGTCAAAACAATTATTTTACATTTGTCTAAATATATGCAGTAAACTGTTTAAAAGGTTTTTTTTTTCTTCTTTTTGAGAAAAAAATGAACACTTATTCTGCAAAGATACATCAGATGAATTGAAAAGTGACAGTAAATTTATTAATAAATAATAAATTAAAGATTAATTAAATAAACACTTTAAATCCATACATATTGTTCTTTTGAAGAATCCTGAAAAAAAGTATCACAGTTTCCACAATAAATAACAGCACAGTTGATTTCGTTTTTTATTAATAATAAGAAAGCTGGAAATGTATCTTTTATTTTATGTTATATTAAAATAGAAAAAGTTATTGTAGTAATATTTTACAATATATTACTGTTATTACTGTATTTTGATTCATTAAAACATTTTTGGTGGTTAAAACATTGTGGGTGGTTACTATAATATAATATAATATAATATAATATAATATAATATAATATAATATAATATAATATAATATTTGTGTTAAGTGTGCAATGGATATAAATGTGTAAATTTATGAAAAAGGTGCAAAATTTCATGCGATTTTGAGACAGATAGTCTCTGAATTGCATCTTTAAATATTCTGAGAAACTTGTTTGATTTCTGCCTTATACAGGTTATCATGTAAGTGCATAATATCGGTGTATAGATACAGTACTGAACAGTGCAGTATACTGTAAGTGTAAAAATGTCTCATGGGAGTTTTCAGATCTAATGGATGGTAATATAATAACCTAGGCCATATTAAAAGCCATGTGCATCCTATAGTGTCCCCTCAAGATATCTGCATATTTCAAGACAATTATTTCCACATCACCCGGGTAGATAAATTCAGGTGTGCTTTAATTAATGTAGTCAAATACCTTCCGTGGCAGATAATTAAACTTTCATGGGAAGTTATAAATAACCGAGCCACTTCCTATACTGTAGGTACTGTAAACAGTTTTTGGAGTAGTATAGTATGTATAGTGTATAGTGAAACACTGTAAGCATGTGGTCAGCAAAAAAAGTGCTATTTCTGAAACCAGGAGTCTTTCTGAAATCATTCAATTTTATTATAAAAAAGTACCAGCCTCTAGTACCCTTAAACACTTTAGCAAAACCAAAATGAGAGAGAGAGAAGAAAAAGCAAAACAAAAACTCTGAGCTCTTGGTAAGTACTTAATTTATGAGATTGTTGGCTTTGAACAAAGCTTCAGTGCGATAACTGCTCTTATTGAGGTGCTGGTTATTAAATGCAATTTTGAGTCTGAAAGAAGGTTTGATTAATGCACATAGACACAAATTATACAGCCTTGTGTACTTGCGCCTTAGTAGTTTTCAGTCTGTGCCGGTGCGTGGAAAAAGAGGAAATAACAAGATTATTAACTTTTCATTTCTTCATTGCAAATTTCCTTCATTTGTTCAGAAAAATGCATTGTAAAAGAGGTTTTGTCAAATAATCTAAAAATGTGCTTTGTGTGGTAACACTTAAATCATCTGCTTTTATTCAAGTCAAGATACTGTTTAATATTAATTAATTGATCAGTTTTACAATCAGGCATTCAAAAAAATATAGGTTCAGTACAAGTTTAAGATCTTTTTACAGCATAATCAATCAATCAATCAATCAATTAATCAGACCTGTCCCTCAAAAAAGCAATGTTACACTGATGTAATTACACTGTATAAAAAAAAAAAAAAAAAAAAAAAAAAATCAGACCTCTCCAACTCATTTTTTTCTATTGACTGACCACATGTAAATTTTTCAGTTGGCCAAACTGAATTAGTGTGAATTAGTGATCACATCTAAATGTTTCAATTGGCCAAATTGAATTAGTGTGATTTTTTTTAAAAATTCAATTAGGGCAATTGAAAAAATTACATGTAACCAGTCACTAGAAAATTTTGAGTTGGAGAAGTTTTAATTTTTTACAGTGTACAGTTCGGTGGAAGTGAACTGGGCCATTTTTTGGAGGAATTATGTAAAGCAGAAATGTGAAGCTTATAATTTTTTTAAAGGCACTTGCAGTAATTATTTTGTTAAAACTCATGCATTATTTGAGTTGTTAAGCTGTACAAATCATATTTAGTTGTTTAAGGGTTTTAGGCATGATGTGGAAAGCTATTCAGTGACCTCCTGTTGTGAAGTCATAATCATGTTTGTTACAGCGATTACTCTGAGAATCTAATCTTTCTGTTGAGCATTGTAAACTGCACTTTAACAATAAATACTCATCTCCACTTGAAATATCCAATTGTTCTTAGCGTTTTGATGTATTATGAGTTTGACTGTAGTATAATAGTATGACTGGGGTGAGTAACATACATTTATACATCAACATCTGTTCAGTATTTAGCAACTTGATTCTCCCTAATGAATGACAGCTACACTGGTATCTTCCACTTGCAATTAAAGCTTGTGATATAATGGATTCAACTAAATTATTTTGATGCAATAAACATGGTTTAACATTAGAAGTGAACTAAATAGTAGAACAAATCCTCTTTAAAGCAAGATATTTGAAGTGGCATGTTTTTAATGTATTAATTAAAGACCTATTAATTAAAACTCTAAATGGTCCGAAGTCAAACTCCGATAGGGGAAAAACGCTGTTGCACTGTAATACAGCTTTAGGCAAGAATTTTGAAGGAGAAGTGAAAAAAAGAAAAACAAAACAATGTAGAAGCTTGTTATAAAAAGATGATGTTCCAAGTGTTTTTAAAGATGTAAGAATAGCACTGCAGTTCTCTGGAGTTATCAAACTGCAAGTCAAATGAGGTTTGTAAAACTTTAACATCCAAACATCATTTTTATTTTTACGGTTGGACGTTTGATTGCACACTTTTAAAGTGGTAGTAGATATTTTGATTCTCTGCTGTACGTGTCTTTTTTGCATCGTTTGTGTGCGAGTTGGCAAGACGTTGCTCTTCTAAAATAGATTTGAAATGGCAGTTCTACCCCGAAAAAACATGTTTAAAAAATGTCAGGTCTCAACCGAACACAAGTTTCACATTAGCACAGAGATGAATGAATGAATATTTTATAAAACTCACCACATCTTCACCGCAGCCTATTTTCAAATGCTGTCAATATTCAACATTTCATATAACAGGAAATGTAAACAACCGTTTGTTGGATATCTTTCCTTCTCTCTTTCTTTATCACACTGTGTGTATGTATGAGTGCAGATACCGCTAATCTAAAACAACTCAAGGAAAAGTGTTTTTTTTTTTTCATTTCAATAACAGCTTTCAATTGGATCTGTCTGATCTGTAATGAGGCGACCGGCTCTTTCTGGGATTCTGAAGGTCGCCACCTTATTCTGGCACGAAAAAATGTCTTTAAACACTTACTGTATGGCAACTGCTTTGATTTATGTGTAATTCCTCAGAATAGTCACAAAACTACTTTATGTACTTGGAATTTATCTTTTAGTTTAACCGTGTTGCTATTTATCATCCTCAAGTGATCTCAGGGTCATGGCCTGAGCTTGATTTCTGGTCAGGACACATGGTTGTTGTTTTTGTGATGTGACTAACTTCTGTTGAGCCCTTGAGCAAGACACTTAACCCCAGGTTACTCCAGAGGAGCTGATTGTGTCATCATTCTCCACTGCGTTACGACCTATAGAGCGAAACATTAACTACAGTGTTACCAGCGTTGGCGAATCGCCTGTAGTTCTTTGAATTGCCAAGCTTTCGATGTGCAGCCAGGGATGACATATACTATCTTTGCAATGACAATTTCAGCTTTGCATAAGATTTAAAATGGGTTTGGGTCATTAATGGACTTTTGTGGTTGAAAATCCATAACTACATTGAAAAAAAAGGTGGAGGAACTAGGAATAACAATTTTTACTCAAAAATGTATAGATTTTACAAGCAATTAAAATGAAACCGCAAGTAACACAATGAATCAGACATGGAATTTTTATTTATTTATTTTTTTTTTGTAAAACTTATTCTGATAATCTTATTTACAAATTAGAATATATATATATATATGGAAAATAAATAAATAAATAAATAAATAAATACTGGTAATTTTCTTCCAGGACATTATCCATTAATTTTATGGACATTTCTTTTAACTCTAAAACACAACACAATGCAGTACAGTGCAAATAATAATAATAATAATAATAATAATAATAATAATAATAAAAATAAATAATAAAAAATAAAAAAATACACGTAAAACACCTGTAAAATTCTTTCATATTAATACAGTACATTGTGCCCTGGTTTTCTGTAGTATTTTATTTATTTATTTATTTTTTATTTTCTAAACCATGCAATATGGGCTTATTGACAGTATCTAATGTAAACATGTACTTGTGTATGCACAGCCATATAACGGTAAAATAAATAAATAAATAAATGAATATGAATTCCCCCCAAAATATTTCTTATATTATTTATATTATAAATGGTAATTTGTATAGGTACAGTTATAAACTGTAGATATATCTGCAATTTTTCAAGTTGCAGCTGTCCCAGAACAAACAAACTAACAGTATTAATTATGATTAAATAATGAGTAAATGATTTTCAGACATTTAAAAGTTTAGCTAACAAGTTTTTAATTAATTGCAGGTATTCAATATCACCAATTTAAGCTATTAATTTAATGTACAGTATAAACTTGAAAGGATTCAGATGACACTTTACAAAAAGGTAAACATATAGTAAACATGAATTGACAATGAAACATTCTTCTAAAAGATTTGTTACTCATTTATTATTATTATACTCAATGTCAATGCTAATGCATTGACATACCTAACATTACGTAATATGACCTTACTGTAAAGTGTTACCAGGATTCATAGAAATTCAAACATCTCTAAAGTTGTTCATAATTACAGTTCTTGTATATTTTAGTATTTGTACAAAAATATGAATATATACATTATCTAAAACTGATCTGTATTGCAATGTCATTAGAGAACTTTGCATTGTCTAAATAAGACTTAATGAGCTTATTTAAATTTCCAAGAGCATCCTGATAAACTTTTGTGAACCCATATTTAACAAATCATTTTGTTTTTCAATCTGCAATGTATAGCAAATCGGCAGGGCTTAAGTGCAGGCTTTCTTGTCATTGTGCTTTACATTGAAGCATTGAACTGAAAGGGCCTTGGGTACAGTATGTTTTAAGTCGCTGAGATAAAAGAGCTAAATGACTGTTTCTGCTCTGTTTACAATGCTAAGAACATTAATTTCATCTCAGTGGACCTTCCCGAGCCTAGAAAATGACATATATTTAGTTAATAACCAAGAAATGCTACATATAGCACCAGAGCAACAAAGCTGTATCCTCTGAAATGGCTGTGTTTGTTTATGTAGATGTCAGGGAAGTGTCTGTTGTTCCCCTAACAGTCAACAGAGGGCATCCTCTCTGGAATTCCCTGTTTATCCTAAGCTTGCTACCATAGTAACCACACACCTGTGTTGCATTTAGAGCTCATTAGTCAACTGTTAAATGCTCCCTTTGTTTCAGTGGTCATTTGTGAAGTCTTATTTGTAGGATTAATGCGATCCTGACCAGCTGTCTCTGTTTAATGCTCCTGTTATTAAACATTGTTGTGTTGACCTAGTCTGTCTCTTGGCTTTTATTCTCATTTTGTTGCACCGATGTAATGGCTTATTGATATGTTGACAAAAAAAATAAATAAAAATAAAGAATAATAATTCATAAAGTCGAATAAAATAGAAGTCTGTTATATTTGGCCTGTAGTTTTTAGTTGGAATTGATATTGTATTGTCTAGAAACTGCTGAGTTTAGTATACAGAACTGAGGATGTTGAATGTTGAAAATGAAAAGTCAGTTAGCAAAGTCTCATTAACGTTAAAAATTCACATTGAGCGATGACAGATTCCTGAGATAAAACTCTCTGTGTGTCTTTCCTCAGCTTTGACTGATGGTCTCTTTTCTATAACTTCCGCCATACTGTAAGTTTAATTAAAAGCTGACATTTTGTGTGAATACCAATGAGCATGAGGATGATGGGCTGGCAGAGTGTCTACTTACAGAAATTGCTTTTTAACTAAATCTAAATATTTGCTGATGTAAAAAGTATTAAATTCTATATCAACAAGATTTGATAAGATATGAGTTAATGAAAGCTCATTACATAAAATGAAATGATAGATCCTAATTGCTTTATGTGGATAAAACTGAATAAACTGAATAAAACTGTGAATTAAATCTATTAAATTACTTAAACTTCTGTTATGATATGCTATAGATTTTTCCCATAAACTAATTTTATGCTAAATTAAAGTACAATTAATTATGCATTTAATAATAAATGTATGTATTATTTTTTCTTCATCCAACACAGTCTCAATGCAGTTCATAACTATTAATTTTTTGGGCGAATTGGTGGCTAAATATGTATTTGTATGATCTCATTTGTATATTTTTTTACAATTGAATTACATTCCAGTGATGGTTATGGGATAGGGTGGGCTTGAGGGTGGACCTTCATTTTCTAAAAATCATATGTTTCGTACAATTCACATATTATCAATAGATAATTAAATCCGAACAGAGAAAATTTCCAAAAATGTCCTAGTTTCCAAGAGTCTGAAATGTAACATATTGCCTATTTATGACAATAACATAAAAGTAATATAAAATTCATACAATAGAATCAAAGATTATCAATGGTTGTAGATGAAGATTAAAGCAGATGTTGAATAATATGCTTTAAATTGCATGCTTATCACTGCATTAAAACTAAATTAATTTAAATTCAGTCACATTTAATTTTAACCAAACTACTTATTAAAAACACATTATAGTGTGTTTAATTAATATACACTTTAATAGATTGTTGAAATGCATTTTAAATATACTTAATCGCAACCTCATTATTAGAAAAAAAAGTATTTACAAATATATTTAACTGTAACTTAAACTGACATTAAAGTATATTTTATTTCACATTAACTACATTCAGAAATACCCTTTTTTTGTATTTCAAAGACAACAGAAGCAATTATGAAAGTACACTTATGTGGGTAAAAAAAATACTAATTTTAATCAGCATTTAATATAGATTTATTAGAATATAATACATTTGAAATCAATTACAAATTAGATGCATTTAGGTTTTGGAAAACATTATATTTTATTCACAGTGATTTTGCATAATAAATACACTAAGTGCACTTTTCTTTTCTTACGAAAACTCAGCTATGATCCTGAGACAAGGCCAATTCATCCATCTCTTTTTTTAATTCATTTTTTTTAAAGCAATGTACAGGGTCATGGCCGCTGCATAATTACAAAAACAAATTGCTGCAACATTTCTTAAACCTGTAATTACCTTCCTTAAATCAAATTAGGCACTTAAGAAGTGTTTCGCTTCCATGAATAAGCTACAGTTCCATATTCACTCCAGCCTTGTTTAAAATGCGCAGTGAGTCTTTAATTACAACAGCTGATTCCCCAAGTTCTCATCAAAGCCTCTGATTACATTTCAGGTCAACAGATTACGGAACCACTTACGAGAAACTCAATGAAAAGGTGGGAGTAAAGACCATCCTCAGCTATCTGTACGTCAGCCCCAACAACAAGCGCAAGGTAAGATTTATGGCATCCGTTTCTTCCTTCTGCTACACCAATGCATTGTTACTCTTCATGATGTCTCTTTTACGAAGGTGTGAAAACATTTTTCAAGGTGATTATGCTTATGTGCGTGCGGAGCTCGAACCCCCATGCCCCCGTTTATGACCGCTAACCATGTTGGAAGGATTTCTCAGGTCTTCTTCTTGGCTCAGTGTGCTGTTGGCTAATTTATCCTCTGGTAGTATTTACTAACCTCTCAAGCTTTTCATGAGATCAATGCATTTTAAAGATTCACTGACTACAGCACACAATTTCCACTTGGAGATATAGTAGCATTCAAAGCAAAACACACTCGTATCATTAATATTGATAAGGCTGTATTTTTTATTTTTTTTTACTTTGAGGGATAATGAATTATGAACAGGATGAAAAGAGATTCATAAATTGCTAGTGTTTTAATCAAAGGCATGACAAGAAGGCTTGTATTTATGGCTTGAGGCTTGGGAGTTTGCTTTGACAGTGTAAGCTATCTTTCTCTGTCCTCCTTTTCCAAACCTCTTTTTCTTCCCCTTTACTCTTTTCTTTATCAAGAGAAGTTGTTTACTACTTAGCTGTTGCTATTAGTCAATTAATTATGGGTAGTAATGAAGATGGAACACGCCTCCAGTAGTTAACACTAAGACGTGCTAAGCTACATGCTAGTCATCAAGTTCTATAAGCTGAAGTGTGTGAATTTTTATGGAAACTTAAATATTTATAATTGTATCTGGTCATATATTTTGTAGTTTAATCAGTAAATGAATAGTACATTTCTAGTAAATGAAACAGCTTAAACTTTATTGAAATATTAAGATTTGTTTATTTATTTATTTATTTATTTCAGTTTTCCCATGTTTTATGTGCGCTTATTTTAAAATTTGCTGAATTTTTCAGGTTTACCATGTTTACGAAATGAACACTTAATTCAAATTTGGAACTCATTTAATATACAACATTTAACTAAACAATTTGCTATAATAAAGAAGATTTGAAATGCAGAGTAGCATATCTAAGCAGAGTTTTGAATCAGTGAATCATTTTTATGGAATTTAGTTCATTCAGATGAACCATCTGAACAAACCAATTCACTAGAATGAATCAGAAAACCAGAAAACCAGAAACCAGTACAGGCAATTAAAAAATAAAAAAAAATAAAAAATGTTGTTGGATTGTGGAGTATGCTTTACAGGAATACTATTTTAGTATTTTTTCTTCAAAGTGTCACATTTACTTCAATGTGTTACCTACCATTTCTTTATTTGTGGAAGTTGCTGTTTCTAAGTATTTTATTTTATTTTATTTTATTTTATTTTATTTTATTTTATTTTATTTTATTTTATTTTATTTTTTTTATTTTATTTTATTTTATTACTTGACTTGACTTGACTTGACTTGACTTGATTTATTTATTTATTTATTTATTTATTTATTTATTTATTTATTTTACTACTTAATCTAATTTAATTTTATTTATTTATTTATTTATTTATTTATTTATTTTTTTTCTCTCCCCACACTGCTGCTCAGTCTTGTTCCCTTTACTATTCAGTTAAGATGCAGGAACTGTGGCAGTCGTGGCACTCAATCATAATGTAATAATCTGGGATGTTTTTCTAACAGATCAGTTTTGTTTTGCCAATAGTTGTGGGTGCTTATTTAGGGATTCATATTTCCCAGCAGTTCTGAAGCGGCTGATTTAATTACATTGTGTCTAGACGGCATCTCTACCACCAACACACGCACAAATGTCATCAACATCTGCTCAACACTATACTGTATTGTTCATGCTCTCTGAATGCCAAAGGACAATCATTTTCTTCAGCAAAGTATTAAACTTGTACACCAGAGGGGGAGAGCCGAACCCACAGGAGATGTCCCTTCTTCTTGTTGCATCTAAGTGCTTCATTTTCCAGCCAGTAATCAAGATGAAACACAGGTTCAAATAAATAGCTCCTCTCACTTCCACTGACATTGTAAAACCAGGTCTGGGTCATAATTAAGGGCTCTACTGTAAACATAATAACAGCTTTGGGTCTAATAGAATAGTCAACATCCATTTTTCTGCTTTTATGTGAACATGTAATGTGGGACGGCTATTTATATAAAACAAGCTGTAATTATGTTTGAATGTGAATAGTGAATTGAAGCAGTGCTGGTCAATGCAGCATATCACAAAGAGCCATAATGAGTATAGTGGAGAGTGGAGAGTAGAGCTTGATTAACCCATTAATGCTAGTTGATAGTGTTCTCGATGACACACTGGAACATATTCAACATAGAGAACACATCAGCGAGTGATTACTCACTTAGAAATATTGTGTATAGGATATAGTAAATATAGCATATTGTATAGTATATATGTATGGTTTTTTGGCCACTTTCTATTGCCAGAACAGTAGAAAGTTCTGCTTAATGGGAGCATGTGAATAATAGAATATGGCTCCAATATGACAAAAGTAGCCAAAAGTAAACTTAAGTAACTTCCTAAAGTTCTGCTGGATACTGATAATTATTTCATGTTATAGTAATAATTTGAATATATAAAATTTCTTGTTTCTTAAAGTGTTTTTCTAATACTGTGTACCAAGACAAAAATAAATATAACAATTATTTAGACAAAATATTTTAGTTAATTAAGTTATGTCTAATTAAAGTATAATTAAACTGAAATAAATTAAACAATCTAATCTAAATTTAATCAACATTATAATGAACTAAAATTTACAGTATATTATAAAATGTATTATGTACTATTAAAAATGTTCATTTTGAGATTTGCTGAAGATTAATATATACTAAAATTGTGTGTGTAATTGTAAAAAAATTATAAATACACAACCTTTCAAAAGTTAGGGGTCTATTTTTATTCAACAAGCATGCATGAAATTAATCAAAAGTGGCAGTGAAAATCATTTCAAATGTTACAAAAGATATTGAAATATTGATAAAAAACCTGTATAAAACCTGCAAAAAAATATTAATTGTTATAAAATTTCATAAATATTGAAATAGATATTCATAGCTATTTTCACTATATTTTTGATCAAGTAAATGCAGCCTTGGTGAGCAAACGAGATGTCTTTCAAGAACATTAAAAAAAATCTTGCCGACCCCAAGTTTGCAAAGAATAGTGTATGCATAATTACTTTTGTTTTAACTGTCTGCTGGTCAAGATATTATAAACCCATTTTCAAATGCTGCATAAGCATATTTTAGCAAAAATACAAAAGAAATATATACTGGCTTGGTAAAATATCCAATGGATGTGATACTCGCTCTGCAGACCGCAAAGTATGATACAGTATCCTAAATACAGAAATGACCACTTTAATTCATTCAGTATTGGTTTTTGTGTTCTCTCTCACTGACAGTCTCCCACCCATAGCTGACCGCTTTTCTTGCAGGGTTTTGGCAGTGCCGCCGTTTCATTTTCCTCTCCACTGTCTGCAATCTGCTGTGGTTGCACTTTCTGCTGCGCGCATTTACCTTTTCCAAGTGGTGCTCACTGTTCAAGACTATCGCACGGTGATTTGGCTCTTACCTCACTAATTATCCACCATCCTTTAATGATTTTTGAGAAATATTTAATCCCAATATGACAGTCAGTTTTACAGGGCGAATTCAATTTCTCCATCTCATTACACTCTGACTTCATATAATCTTTGCTATAGGACTGTATGGCTTGCAAAACATAAAGTTGCAGGAACACCCCCAGATTTTGGCATATTTCTGTATTTGTTGATGCCTCAAATTCAATTTGTCACACCCTGTAATGCACTTCTAAAAGCCACTCAGATTTTCCACACTGAGAAATTTCTTTGTGAAATGTATAATAAAATAAAATCATTCTTCCATAGAGCACCGGCTATTTCAGGACAGAGTATAATAGCAATTTCATCTTGAGTAAATTTCATATTCACTACAAAGCATTTCTGGCATTGCTAATTTTTCTCCCACTGCCTTGAACAAATTATCCACATGACATTTTGCCACCAAAACCACAAGGTCCATTTCAGCCCCTTTTTTGTTATACAATATTATATTATTTAGACCAGATTTAGACCATGGCTCTTCACTTGGATGCAAGTTAGACTCAAATCACTCATGGCTTAGAAAAACATTATTCTTGATTGATGTGTCTGTATTTTAAGACGATAACTCAAGACGAGTCATTTCTTTACAGGCTAAGCTTCACTGGATTAAATGTGTGTAAAAAAAGCAATCCTATTAATATAAATCCTTACTAAAGACAACTTCCATCCATTCAGTATGTGTCATGCTATTTAACCATTTACTTACAGTAAGTTTGATATCAAAAAAATGATTACATCAGTGTCAAAACAAAAGGAGAAATGTTGTTCCCACTTTATAACAGCTATGTACTTAAACATAAATAAATAAATAAATAAATAATAATGCTAAAAAAATAAGTACAATGTACTTATTGTGTTTATGTTGTATTGCAGAACACTCTTATTGGGGTGGGATATGGGTAAAGTTAGGGACAGATTTGGTGGTATGGGTAGGTTTAAAGATAGGTTAAGGTGTAAGAAATGGGTCAACGGTGTAACAGAAATTAATTACAGGTGGAATTTACATGCAGGTATTTTTAAATATGTAAGTACAATGTAAAAACATGTATGTACGCAATAAGTGCATTGTATCAAATGATTAATGTAAGTGTAAGTACAGAGTAGTTAAGGCCACCTAAAATATAAAGTGAGAGAAATTTTTAAAAAATTTACTGGTAATTTTCCCCCAATGCACAAGTCATAATGAATGAGTCTTATAAAGAATCCAGGCACCAAAAATAAATACAAAATAAAGATGCAAAGTGGCATAAAAAAAAATTAAAAAGTAGTCTACATGACCAGTGTTGGGGCATAACTAGTTACATGTAATGGAGTTATGTAATTTAATTACAAAATAAATGTGACTGTAATCAGTTACTGAGAGAAAAAAAAAAAAAAAAAAAACAACAACAACAACAACAAGCTTAATTAAATTACAGCTTTTTTTTTTTTTAGGATTAACTGTTTTCTTCCAAGGTACTGTTAGATGCCAGTGTTTCTTGTCATTTCTTGTTGATTTCAAAAACATTATCATAGCTATTAAAGTATTTGATTTGAAATCTTTCTTTAACCTCAGAACGGTCTCAAAGTAAAAATAGGTACTAAAGTCTGATTTTGTAGTGTCTGTGGTTTAAAATTAAATTATTATAATCTTAATTGAAGTTATGAAGGATTTCGAAAATCTGACGGTAATCAGTGTTGAGTCCTACTGTACTGTTAACCGTGCCTGCTTTAATTGTTTCAAAATGATTAACATTTGAAAACATTCATTTGAAATTTAGAAAAGTAATCAAAAAGTAATCAAATGTTATAAGTTACGTTACTTTATTAAAGTAGTTAAAATAGTTACACTACTTATTACATTTTAAATAGGGTTAAATAGGGTTTAAATACATTTTAAAAACTTGTTATCTGTAACCTCTTACATTTCCAAAGTAACCTTCCCAACAATGTACAGTACATGACTCATGCAATATATTTTTTTCCCTGAGAGAGAGAGAGAGAGAGAGAGAGAGAGAGAGAAATAATTCTCTCATAATCTTTCTTTTCTGTTGGTTGCTGACTGCTGTGAATGGACTTTTGAGTCATCTGAATCAGTTGATCTAATTCATTCACAGTAGTCTGAATGATTCAGACAGTGGATGAATTAGATCAACTGATTCACTGAAAATATCTCGAAAGAACAAATCTTGAATCAGGCATTGCTTATTCTCTCATTAATGCTCCAAGGACAGCCTGAAATATTTGGAGCAAAAAATCAACTTTGACGTCAGTTTGTTCAAATCCATTGCATTATAGCATACTTTTATGATCCTGTATGATGCTTTTGTGTCCTTTTTGAAACTCACACACTCCAGTCACCATTAAACGTGCAGTACATTGTTACTTCATTTGTGCTCTTCAGAAGAAAAAGACCTAAAGGTTTCGGTATGAATGACATGGCATGGGTAAATTATGACAAAATTAACATTTTACATTACTTTAATATAAGCTAAATGCAGAATGAGTGATTAAATGTGCATCTTAATGAATCTTAATGAATATTTTCCTTGTGGAAATGCCCTTTCAGTGTGATTTAATTAGGTTTTGCTTTCCTTCTGCAAATATAAATATTACGATCTCACGAGGGTAGCAAAACCTACCTACACAAAGTCATACACATACAGAGATGAAAACCCACTATTAAATAATGAAACGTAAAAATGTTTTGACAGTCTGTTCTCCTCTAGTGCCCCAGCCTGTAATTGTTTTCACAAGGGACCTTTCATTCAGATAAGAGCGAGTGAACTGTATCCTCAAAGCGAATTTTCAACTTTTTTTTTTTTTTTTCATTTAATGGCTCTCTGTTGGCCTGCAAAAAACCCTATTTTGCTCAGTCATATGAACCCCACTTGAAGTTTACCAGCATACAACTGTGTATCTGTGTGTAGTTGTGAATGTGTGTATGTTTAACACTATCCATGCTTTATGAGTATGAAATTACAGTAACTAGCAGGTAAACAGAGTTTGCACTCCATCCCTGAGGACATCTCATGCACTTTAATGTTCAAGGACCTGTTTTCATCATTTCTACCTTTCACAAAAAGGCACATTTTAAAAAATAAAACCTCCACATTAAACACCCACTTGTCAGGAGCACACCACACACACAGCCAGCTGGGAATGAAGGGCTGATAGTGACCTCATGATAAACGGCGATAGCTGATGGTTAAGGCAGTTAAAGTCACTAAATCAAAGTTGAGATTCAGATCATTTGTGTAGGAAGCTCTCTAAGCTTTTGGCATTTGCTGTTGACACCAAAGGGGTGAAGTTAGTGTAATTATGCATTACACTCAGTACAGTACACAGTAAAAATAATGCGTATTGGCATTCGTGGTTCCAGGTAGAACATCCATGTAATCTTTCCATTCCATGAAAGGTTCCTTAGATTATTAGAATGTGTCTTCACAGTTTAAGAAGAAACCAAAATGATACTTCTATGGCTATTGCTTAGATGGCATTAATGAATGAAGGCATTGTTCTATGGCATTAACATCCATGGTTCCATGTAGAACATCCATAGAATCCATGAACTCTTTCCATTCCAGGTTCTTTAGATTATTAATGATGGTAATATGGCATTGCTTTGAAAACCTCCTTTTGCAGCCTTTATTTTAAAGGAGGTATTTGTTTGTGTTGTTTTCTTATATAGCAAGACTCTCTCTTAGCATAGCAACTCAACTTTGGCATCAGAAATTGGGTAAATATTGCAAAGGCTTAAAGAAACTAGCAGCCGTTGTGAAACGAGACACATACGGCGGCTCTAAAATTCAGATCTATCTTTAATTCATGATTCACTTTGCAAGAACTGAAGCTGTAGCAGTTTTTTTTTTTTTTTTTTTTTTGTGCCAATAAAGAGAAAACGCAAGACGCTAGTCTTAATGGGTGAGCTTTTCAGTCAGTTTCTGAGGTGGTGTGGGCAGTTCTTATGGAATGAGCTCTGCAGGGGAAACACTCACTGATGGGGCGGAAGCAAACGGCCTAACTGGGAAAGAAATAAAGATGAACATCTGTTAGCCCTCAGGCATCATTTCAAAACGCCTGCAATGAGTAGAGAACAGAGAGGTGATTAAAACAGAGAGAGAGAGAGAGAGAGAGAGAGAGAGAGAGAGAGAGTAGCCATACTCTTGCATAAAAAAGACAAAACGATCAACTTTGGGAAAAAGTTTCCTTTATTTAAGAATTCATTCTTTATTTATTTTATTAATGAGGATACTCTCAATGCATTCTCAGTAATGAACAAAAAATTCTTAGGACGGCTTCATTTCATCTTAGTTCAAACTATTATTGGTCACATTGGCCCACACAGTGCTGGTAATGCAATGTTTTGATTAATGATCTCATGCGTGTGCAGTTTGTCATTGTCTGCTTATATTTTTGGCCATACAAATATAAAGGAAAAAATAAAAATTATATTATATTATATTATATTATATTATATTATATTGAAACAATGTGTATTGTGAAAAGTGCTATACACATATAAAATTGATTTGACTTATTGTTAATAATAATAATAGTAATTATAATAATAATAATAATATTGAGGGGAAACATTTTTTGCATGTCAGGAAATATTGAAGAAACAAACATATTATATTTAATTTAGAATAATAATATTTCAAATAATATATTATTTTATATGTATATTAATTATGTATATATTGTATTATTATATATTAGCATATTGTACTGCAAGTACATAACCAAACATATCAGTGGCATATCAAAATAAAAATGTTATATGTTTTTTTTTTTTTCTTTTTTCTTTGTTTTTTTTTTTGGTCCAGACAATGGAAGTCTGGAGCTATATTCTTTTTAATCATGCCAAAATGTAATTGTTTTGTCAACATGTCTTGTTGATTCACAGAACATCAACTTGTTATGAGTGGCCACTCAGCGCCATGTTTTCAGCCAAAATGTTTTAAATGACCCCCTCTCGTCTGCATTCCCTTCCTTGTGCCTCAAATCGTCGCTTGTTATCTCATCTCTTCAGCAGACTCTCAATCACACATGAGACCTTTGCTTGGTTTGCTCAGGCCTATGTCTGACATTTCTCATTCTCATATGAAGACTTCACATTTTCCCTCGTCGGTGGAAGTCACAGCCTCACTGACCTTTCTCTTCCCAAAGCTTTAATTAGGCTCAGCTTGCCTGAGCAGCTCCCTGGTTCACCCACGGTTTGGCTTTACACCCCTCGCCCCGTCGACAAGCTCGTACGCTCGCGTATGTGTCTTTGGAAAGATAATTGCCAGATAACAGGGGTTGATCTTTTTGGGGAAAGAATTGAACTCATGTTTTCATGTATAGGGAGAGAAAGAAAGGATGTGTGCATACAAAGAGAATAAGAGATGAAAAACTTTGAAAATACATTATAGACAAAAGCCTTGTGTCTGAGCTAAAGGATTCCAACATGAAAGATTAATGCTGCCTTTCTGCCTTGACATTTGTTTCGTCATTATGAAAGGAGGGCATTTTCCATTATGCAATATCTCTTATTGTTAATTGATTATTTACAGTTTGATCTACACTCTTAAAAAGGCGGTTTGTCAGAAATGCTCTAGAAGAACCATTTGGGGTTCCCTAAAAAACCTTTCGTGAGCAGTTCTTGAAAATATTGTCATCATTACTCACCCTCATGTTCTTTCAAAACCATATAAGTTTCTTTCTTCTGTTGGATACATATTTTGAAGAATGTTGGTAACCAAACAGTTGCTGGTAGCCATTGACTTCCACATATTTATTTTTTATTTTTTTGCTACCATTGAAGTAAATGGCTACCAGCAACTGTATGGTTACCAGCATTCTTCAAAATATCTTCTTTCGTGCTCAAAAGAAGAAAGAAAGTCATGCGGGTTTGGAACAGCATGAGGGTTATTTTTGGGTGAACTATACTTTTAAAATAATCTTTTTCCACTATAAAGAAGCTTTTAAGATTCCATGGATGATGTGTGATTCTTGATGGAACCATAGATACCAATAAAGAATTTTTAATAGTGTAGGTTGTTGTACTGTAAGTTTAAAGACAGAGTTTTTTGATAGTTTTCAAGGTATTGCATGCAAGTGCTGGAATGCTTGAGCTATAATCAGTTTCTCCTGTCGCCTGGCAACCCCACGAGTGCCATCTGCTCCCTCAAAGACGAGCCCTAAAACTGAACCATCAGCACAATCTTTCAGTCAGAGCACGAGACTGTGTCTCCTGAGAAAGATTTTTAACATTTAGCTGATTTTCTTTGTGTTTTCAATCGTCCTGACCTTCAGCAACAGCAGTAAACTGTGCATGCATTGTCTCAGCCACTAGATGGAGGTTATTCTTCAGTATTGTGAGCTGATGTTTATGTGTTTAAGTGTTTTTCATTTACATTAAAATGGGATGTGCTTTTTCTGTATAGAGCAGTCAGCAGTTTTACATTTGCATTTTCCATTTCTGAAATGAAAATGCATTTAGAAAATCTGTTTTCCAAATGCATGTTATTGATCTTATTGTTAACTATTCATCCATGCATGTTTAATTCATTTACAGTATTTATCAAAATATCATATCTGGGTCTTCTAATAAAAAAGCTTTTCACTGGTGATGTATGCAGGATGACTCCAATTATTTATTCTGCTTGAACCTGCCACAGCAAGCTCATGTTCATCTTCCAAAAAAATAAAAAATAAAAATTGGCATAGTTCACAAAAAAAAGAAATTCATTTTTGTTTGTCACCCCTCCCTTTTCAGTTTTTTTTTTTTTTTTATATATCTTCCTTTGTATTCTGCAGAATAATAATAATAATAATATATTAAGATTGATTCAAAAGCACTTTTTTCACAGCTCAAACAAAAACTACCTCTCTCTTCCACACACACACACACACACATACAGACACTCAATAACCAGCCTGAGTTATCCCAGCACCCGTCTCCCAAGGCAACCTTAAATAACAGCATCTTGGATGTTTTGTGAACACCTTGAGCACTCACCTGGGACCCGACACAGCATTTCACCCTAATTGGTCAGTTCTCCTGTGAGCAAACAATAGCCTTTGTTAATAAGGCAATATGGACGGGTTCACCACCTGCATCTCTAATAAGTGCAGAAAAACACAACAACATAGCTCTGAGTTCAGGGAGCAGAATCAGTCCTCAGATCTGTAACATCAGCAAGGGAGGAAAAGCAACTTAGCGCTCAGTCATTCCTGTGCTGGATGCGGGGGGAAATGCGGCCCACCTGTACACACCTACAAAGACTGTTGCAGAGATTTGTGTGCAGTGAAAACATAAGCGTAAGCACTGTAAGGCAAAACAGCATGGTTAACAGTTTTTTTTAATGATGTTTAGTCATCAGAGGAAGAAAGAGTGTGTGTGCTGCTGCGTTTTGTGTGTGTGTGTGCTTAAATAAGGACTGCATATGCGACTTTGCAAGCTTATCTACACATTTTTTAACGAGACTTCATTTTCATCTGATCACAAATTCAATAAGCATAGATTAAGTGTCCTCTACTGGTCAATAAGATTATAATAGTATTAACCTTCTCTGGTACTGTTTTCTTATGGCACCCTCCTTTTTCTTTGTTCTTAATAAGGCTTTGAAAAAAAAAAAAGTTTGCTGTGCATTGTTGGATTTAACAGGTCAGTCTTTAAACAAACCAATAATATGGTTTAATTTCTTAAGTTTTCAAGAAATTTTATCTCAACATATTTCACTTCACACACTTCAGATGTTTTTTTTTTTTTTTAAATAATAAAAAGCAATATTATTTTCTTTTTCTTTCCTTTTTTCTTTTAAATATATTTCTGGGTATTTAATACATTTTCTTCTTTTTTTTTTTTTTTTTTTTTTTTTTTGCTTTAACAAGTTAAATTAGTGTTAAAATAGTGTTAAAAAGTGTTTAATAAATGTTTTTGTCACTTTTAAATTAGGTAAACTGTTTGTTGTTTTTTTATTTTTATTTTATAATGTATGTTTATGTATGCTTTCTAAAAGTGGGGTCAAAATTAATAGATTTTACATAAATGTTGACAACAATATTCACAAGTTGTTGAATACTGCTAAGCTGAAAAACTGCTGTAAAAATTAACCACTTTTTTATGAAAAACCAATACATATAGTACATTTTTACACAAAAGCAAACATACACTTTTCATTACAAATCTTTTTACTTTCATATTGTGATAGTGAAATCACACCCCCAAAAAAATATTTTTCACCCTCATATCATTCCAAACTCATATTATTATTATTGTGTTATTTGTAGAATTCAAAAGAAAAATTAGGAAAAAATGAAAAATGACAGGACAGCGATTCAAACTGAAAATCTCAAAAAAGGACATAAAAGTGTTGTAAAAGTAGTCAGTATGACTCATATACTATACTTTTCAGAAGTCTTTATGAGGAGCAGATTTAAATTTAAGTAGTTGTTCACTGAGAATCCTCCTAGGGAGCACAGCCCCACACTGAGAGAATGTGAGAAACATCGACTTAGATGATCACATTTGGAAGATAGTTGAATACTGCCATCTGAATCAAGCAGTAATGCATTTCTTCAATAGGAATTTTTAAAGACAATAGTGTCAAACATATTACTGCTGTCATTTATTTTTAAATATCCATGATAAAATAATTGTTTTTATGAATAAATGACACAAGTATGATTTATGTTCTGAAGTGAGATGAACACAGCGTTGTATGGAAAAAAGAAAGAAGACTGCAATATTGGCTCAACAGTAAGGATGAGATTTAAAATATAGAAAAACAATATCGATAGATGTATCATCATTATTCATCTAGTTTGCATTTGCAGGAACTTTGTGTGTAAATTCATAAACTAAAGAGAAGATAATTTTTTTTTTCTTCTTCACAGAACATTTGTATTTATTTATTTATTTATTTTTATTTATTTAGACCATCGTATTAAAAAGCTAAGTTCCTTTCTGGGTCTTTGCGACACGTTTAAGTCTGGCCTACAACATGCTTTGACTCATTCTGCTCTTCCATCTTAATGGTTTTTATCTATACGTAGGCCACATACCTAAAAAAAGGAATCTGAATTCCAGATTAGAAGACCATTTATCCAAGTCAGGTTAGCAGTTACAAAAAAAAGGCATTCGTGGCCGACCTTGTTATAGTCAGAATTTACAGGAGTGAGACAATCCAATTAGTTTAAGATGGAGCCGAAACACGTTCCTAATTTCATTAATATTCTATCAGAGGCGACGTAGCGCTGCACAGCGGGACTCAAAGATTCTCCACCGCACTCTCTAAGCATCTCTCCAGCCACCTCATCTGCTGCTTCATTAACCTTTGTCTTCCCAGAAACCTCTGCTCTTATGCTTCAAGTCACTGATAGGGACTTAACATGCAAAGAATCAGAGGAAAGATACGGAGGTGGATTTTGCGAGACTGCATGAGTATGGAGATGGAGAAAAGAAGATAAAATTAATTGCCCTTGGTAATGTGTGACATTATAAAAGAGAAGTCGGCAAGGCCAGCGCCGACCAGCCTTAATTGTATCTAAAACTAGAATTACTGGTTCTTGAATTATCTGCATTTCACTTCATAGTGCTGATCAAAGCTTTGCAAAGTAGGTGTGCGAAATAGCATAATTGGTATTTCATCGTTTTTACTACATTTCTATGGAGCATCCGCAGTGTCTCATGCTCCGATTTGTTCTTTTCTTTGCTACCTGTGTCTCTCTGTCTTCTCCTGCTCCTTCCATCTATTTCCACACAACCGAAAGTCAAATGACAGTCAGCGAGACACATGCATCTGCATAATGTATTTTCATATGTCTGCGTCAGGTATAGAAATGCAGATGGAGAGGCATTAATCCATAACAGCTTCAAAGCATGTGGCAGCTTGTATGACTGATATATGCGCTTATGTTCAGTCTGGTGGATTCTAGCATCATCTGAATACAATCTGAACACATCTGACTTAAAGAAACAGCTCACACAGAAATGTAAATGCCACCATTTTTTAGACGTCTGTTATTAAAATTAGTTTCAGATGGATCTCACGTGATCAATTTTAAGGGAAGTGTGTCTTTATGACTATGTCACACATATCTCTCACTGTGTTGATTAAGCACAAGAAGTAGTAAACATGTATATGTATAGTTTATTTATTTATTTTGGATGTCTGTTATCCCATAAAGCTGCATGCACCCATAAAGTTTGAATCTGTGTTTTTAGAGCAAAGAATGATTGGATAGCATAGCAAGGCAATGTGGCACCATTTATTTTTGACTTATGTGGGTTTAATTAATGCTTGGTTTGTGTTTACTATCAGATTTTCACTTTAAGTGTACAGTCATATTAGCAAAGTTTCATGGTAGAAAAGGTCCATTCTCAGTAGCATTTGAAGCATTGCTCTCATAAAAGTCCCTTTCAAAGCAAGCACCTTTGTTGGTCAGCACAGTGAATTTCCGAACTTGAGCAAAATATGCATGGCGAACTTTTTCACCCTCGTGAGAAACTCTCAAACATGTAGATTCCTATTGAAATGACTGGATTTCCCTACAACATTTCCCAGAGCAACAGTAAATGTGGCAATTTATTTATTTATTTACTTGTAATTAACTGACTTAAATTCAGAAATCTTATTTAATCCAACTCGACCCAATAAATTAACTTACAGCAGCAAAATAATTTATTTCTTTACTTGCTTATTTATTTATTTGTCTATTTATTTATACATACATATATACATACATACATGCATACCTTTTTTATCAGTGTAGTGTTGTCCACTTACACTCAGAGCAGCTGTGATAGGTGTCCAAAATTACCTTATTGAAAAAGTATCATAAAAGTTGTTATATATTTGAAGTGTAATCCATACTTTATGTGAGACCAGACAAAACATTTATTATGATAGTCCTGACCTAAAGGCACATTGATTGATTGATTGATTGATTGATTGATTGATTGATTGATTGATTGATTGATTGATTGATTGATTGATTGATTGGATTGTCATTTTTGGTGCTCCAGAGTTTTTACAATTGTAGTGTTTATTTAAGGTAGTTTTGTATGAATATACATTATCAATCCATCACACTTTCAGAACCCAGCAAAAAAATGAGACTTGGTACAATGAAAACTTGCTGCCAATCCCATTAATCTCCGATTCATATCAAACATCTCACTAAATTGGAACAAAAATAGTGTAGGAGATACTTTGAAGCAATTTTGGTAGTATAAATAAATGATTACTAGAAATGGCAAGTAACACATTGAATTAAACCTGAAATTTTGAAGTAGAAAGACTAAAATAGTATTTTCATGTACTCCAATAATCAGTTTCATTTGCCAAAAATCATTTACAATTTACAAAATCATATTTTTTTAACAATGCAGCATATTTGAAAAATAGAAAGAAAATAAGGTATCCATCAAATGACCAGCCCAAACAGCACTGCTGATTGGTTGGCATATGGGTCATGTTGGTTGAGTTGGCAGTAATGATTGATGAGCTGGTCTTTTAGGTTCCAGCCACTATGGTTAGCATTAGCATGTCCTGTTTGACGAATGGGCTGCCGATCTCTGCTGCCCTGCTCTACTTAATAATACTATTGCCCTGGAGAGCTGTGTCAAGAGCGCAATTGAAATGGAAACCTATTCCGAAGTGGACACTAACAGTTTTATGTGCCCGGAAAGAAACAGGACAGGCCCTTGAAGAAGTTGCATTGACCCATATTACATCAGCAAGAGGGCTATTGATCTGATAATATAATCGAAACTTGTGTCCATAAAGTTGCTATGAGAAGAACATGGTCTGTTTAAAGCTTTACAAACCCAACGGAACAGAAAAAAACCAGCCCAAAGCAGTTCAAGCATTCAGTGATGGTGTAAACCGTGGAGCTCAGACACACAATCCTTAGACCCCACACCTCCAGCTCTCTGTCAATGATAAGGATTCCAAACGGTTCAGCCTCACTGATTCAATTATATTTGAGGCTGATTATATTTATTTATTTTTGAAATTGGCACAAACTTAAGACTAGTGGCACACTGAAACAGAACAGGAAAGAAAGAAAAAACTCTAGGGAAATTATAGATTTAACAGTCTGGCTGCGCTTTAGGGCGAGTTAAAGAGTGGGAGCTCATGCCGTAATGAATTACTCACTGGAGTGTATTACAAGATTGACAGCGTTAAAGAGATTTATGTTTGTGATCCACTGCGATTATGATGAGATCAGACCAAGCAAATCAGGGACTGGAAATGAAGATATCACATTTAACACGAGCCGTGCTGCCACAACTTTAAAAGTGTTCATTAAGACTTGCAAATTAGGAACATGGTTTGTGAGTTCATCAAATTTATGAGCTTCTTGTGCAGTGTTGATGTTTTTATTTATTGATTTATTTTAATTGTGATTGACTTCTATTTGTTTTTAAGGAAACATTCCAAGTTAAACTCTGTATATGTATATAACCTCTGTATATAACAAGATAATATGTGTGTGTGTGTGTGTGTGTGTGTGTGTGTGTGTGTGTGTGTGTTTATATAGATATTTGTTGTATATAAAACAATACATTTGAGTTTACATTTATAAATATAGCACTAATTACTATTTAAAATATGTTTAATATATAAATCTATTGTAATAATCTAATAATATTTATTTTTATTATTATTAATTTATCTATTTAAATAATATGTCTACTCATCTATATTGTTCTATTTTTTTTTTTTTTTTTTTGTGATTGCAAAACTGTCTTCTGTAACCATTAATTGTTTCCAGTCGTCGGTGTCACAAGATCCTTTAGAAATCCTTCTACTATGCTGATTTGATGCTCAGAAAGCATTTCTTATTACCATAAATGTCTTTAGTGTCACTTTTGATCTATTTAATGCATCCTTGCTGAATAACACACACACACACACACACACACACGTTTGTTTTTGTGAATTGTGGGGACATTCCATAGGCGTAATGGTTTTTATACTTTACAAACTGTATGTGCTATATAGAGAGCAGGCATTTTTTATAAATTATATAAATATAATAATTACATGTATGTAATAGCTTAATCATATATTAAATTAATACATTTTATATTTCTGTTGTACTGTTGCACTGTGTATATTTTATAGTCACCAGTCTTGTTATTGCAGTCTCTCAACATTTTACAATGTCTATTTGTGGACAGAAGATCACAGATGAAGCTCCTTAGGTCCACTAGCCGAAGCATTTGGTCCCTGAGGGATAGCGAAGACACTCTGCAGAGACTAAGAACCTTTTTTCTGTGTTTCAGATCATGCTGCTGACAGATCCAGAGGTGGAGAGCAGTTTGCTCATCAGCTCAGATGAAGGCGCCACTTATCAAAAATATCGCCTCAACTTCTACATCCTTAGCCTGCTGTTTCACCCTGAGCAGGAGGACTGGATCCTTGCCTATGGCCATGACCAGAAGGTGCAGAATCATTTCAGCTAAATCATTGCTGAAAATATAGCAAAGAGCATCTAATTATGGCACAAGGCTTTCTGCAAGGCACCGTTCATCCGGTTCTCTAATTATCAAGCTGTTTTATTGCCAAATATAACCAAAGCCAAAGGAAAAACAAATGTATAGTATTTGCATTCTTGATAAAGAACATTCTAGGCACAAACTGCAAAGCAAGACATAACAATAATGAAAGTATGCATGCAAATGGATGCTAATCTGTATTTAGGCTTGAAATATGTCCTTAGAAGGCAATTATCAATGCAAGAGGAAATACGTCTTAAAGAGACAATTTCAGTGAGCTTAAATTTGGCAATAAAGACAATTTATGGATCCCCAGAAGCAAGGAATTATCTTTAATTATATGGTTTTGAGCTCATGTTTTAGGGCTAAGAAATTATGATTTTTTTTTTTTTTTTAATTCTTCTGAAAAGATTGTTTAAGCATCAGATTTAATCATATCAAAAGATAATTTAACTAGTCAAGATTTGTTTTATATTTATTTATTTTTCCTGATGCAGCTGATGAATCATTTTAATTCCTTCCCTCTTTAATTTTGAATTAGATCCATTCCCGAATTGATTAGATTTTTTTCTACTCTTTGATGTGAATTTAAATTATATAACACATCAGCTGAATGTATATTCAAAAAATAAAAGATTTTCTTTTCAAGCATGTAAAAAACAAGTATAAATTCAAACAACAAAACGTTTCACAGTGACATGCAATATGTCAAATAATGATAGTTTCTAGTCTCAGGTGATGGTGTTAAACAGCATTGACTTCCATTTTGACAAACCAACATTGATTTCATCCTTGAAGGAGGGCCACTGAGAATCAATTACAATTAAATTAACATAATCAAAATGAATTATCAGCCAATTGACGGCTAATAGTTGACTGTTTGCACAATGTGCATGACTAGCCACGGCTGAAAGTCGCAAAAGCAAACAGCATAAAAAGAAAACAATCACTAGTGTAATTAAACCCTATCCAAATCTATGCCACAAATAAATGCATAATTTATTAGTGTTGACAGTTTTGCTGCCGTGGTGTCATTGGCAAGGTTCCTGGATTTGTTGAGGTTTTTTATGATGACTGTAAACAGAGGAAACAAGCTAAAATGAAAAGCTCAGTAACCTTCAACACTTTTGTGCCTCCCTCCAAAAAAAAAAAAAAAAAAAAACAGCTTAAAACAAGACAATGCTGATGTTAAACCAATTGAGCGGCAAGTTTGAACCAGCTAAGACCAGTTTAGCCCTCTTTAAGAATTTGTTTACTCTTCACTTCTGTCTGATTTGGTTTAGTTTGATCCAGTTTGATTTGTTCTGTTGGTTTCCCATAAGTCTCTGTGTAAATATGACCGAGCTCCATCCACCCACAGTCAGGATGTTATATTGGATATGAGATTGTGATATCACAGTTCCCAACTGATGCAAATACAAGTGCTGCATTGAACCCCCCACATTGTTTTAGAAATGTCTCGCAAAACCTGGCAAAAACATGCTGCTTTGTGCAAGGCAAGTGAAGTTTCACACCTAGGGAAAACTTTTGCTCAACACTTTAACAAATGCCACTTTTCATTCCAAAGTGCTGTAAGTACCAGTGTGACATATTTATGTTTGCCATTTATATAAAATGATTTCTCCCAAAGAACTGTGCACATAAATAGGATGCTTACTGCCATACTGAGAAACATTTACGTGAGTCATTTTTATGCCCCATTTAGTGAATTTAAGATCTCAGTGTTTTTTCTCTCACTTATTGCCAATTTTCCACTGTAATTATACTAATTTTGAAATGATCATTTTAAGATTTTATTATGTTCTGTTTTTTATTGGAAAGGCATCCATAATTTAATTTGCTCGGTTCCAAAACCTAGTTAGCTCCCTTCGTAGGTAGCATTTTAAGTCTTCTTAGGCACGCTTCTGATGTGAATTCTGTTCCCATGTGTGACGGTTTCTAAGATACCTTGTGTTGGATCAATTTTATGGCAGCATCACATGTACCCTACTAAAAAAAAAAAAAAAAAAACCTTCAAAGCTTCAGAGTGTTAGGAAATATATTAGTAATATACTGTATATATATTTGGAAATATTATCACAGTTAATTGCAATCAAATGGTAAAAAAATTCATAAATAAATAATTTTTAGCACAATTTTTGTTTACTTAAACACAGTTGGTTATGTATTAAATTCATGTAAACAGTTGGGAGAAAATTAGATATGCATCAGTATATTAGATCCGTACATTAGGTCTTAGAGTGACAGCAGCCTGCTAATCCTGCTGCTGTCTGTGGAATTGATGTTAACCAAAGAAGAAAAGAAAAACAGAAAATCTCTCACTGCACTTGATTGAATAACATTTGCAGTTTTAATACAAATTAATGTTTAATAATAAAAGTGTGTGAAGATTGTGCAGTATTTTATTTTTACATTTGATTATTCAAATATAGTTCACAGATAGGGAGTACATAAAGATTTTACACCATGCGCAAAATGTAGTACTCATAAAAATAAATAAATAAATAAATCCCATGTTTAGCATGTTTTCAATAGGCTAATATCATAATGTCAAAAAATAAAATAAAAAATTGTTATCTGTGTGGTGCATAGAGTTGCTGTAGAACATTTCGAAAATTCGGTTTCATAGTGGTTCATAATTTCTTAATGTGGCCTTTAAAGAAAGACAGCTGCCTAGGCAGTGAGGCAGTTCACTAGTTTATTGAGCAGAGCTATTGATAAGAATCGAGTAAACTAAACCTAATAGGCAGATGTGCAATTACATTATAGCAGCATATTACACCATCAGAAGAGACAGGAATCTTCATAGAATCCCTTTGCTAACACAATTTTTCGTCTTCAGCTCTACAGCTCTGTTGAGTTCGGCCGTCGATGGCAGCTCGTTCACGAGCGGGTGGCACCCAATCGATTCTACTGGTAAGCTCTCTGTGTGATTTCTTCTGCTGCATGTGGAACATCAATCATTTGAGCTCCTGCATTCTGTGCCTGATAAAAGAATAAACCAAAGAACACAGACTGTTGTTCAATAGTGATGTGATCTTCCCCACTGTGTTCCACCACCAACACTACCTCAAGGTTTATGTCCAAAGCTTAGAAGCTCTTTAATGAATGTTGTCATTAGACCTTGTTACTGAGTCAGAGTCTGCATTTACAACATTGCAAATGATTTAGTCATTAAGAAAGCTTATTCAACTTGATCAGGATGGCTAATAGATGTCTAGACTGAGACCTGTTGAGAAATAAATTCTAAATTTGATTCGATTTTATGTTTATCCTTGGTCTCAAGTGGACAAGCTGGAATGAACTGAAAGGTATTTTGGGCATGGGTCAGCTGAGTTTATTTATTTTTTTATTAATGTTCATAAAGTATTGTAAACATATATTCCACTGAATCTTTTGTATTTGGGGAAAAAAGGGAAGACAGAAGTAAAAAAACTAATAATAATAATAATTAAAACAAAGTCATGTTAAATATGTTTTAAAACATCTGGCATTGGCATTGATGAATGAAGTGTGTGTGTATATATATATATATATATATATATATATATATATATATATATATATATATATATATATATATATATATATATATATATATATATATGGATATATAGTGTATATGAAGTACAGTATATTGAATGGTCGAATGGATAAATTTTGAATGATACATTTGTGTTAAGAAACAATGTCGCCTTACATTTGTGGTAATCACAATACAATTTAAACTGGTTGGTCAGTTTTTTCATCAATCGTGTCTGTCTTTTTCCATCCAAATTCTAGTCATTTAGAACCAGGATTTAGTTTTTTGAGGACATTTTAATGTGAGATTTTTGCATAAGCACCGTCAAAGTAGGACAGAGCGAAGACATCAGAGAGTCAGCCTGGAGTACCGTTATTTTTAGGCTGGTAATGATCTATCCTCACAAGTTCCCCTCTATGAACTCTCACATATGGAGTCTTATTATCTGAAGTGAGATGAGACATATATCCCTTAAAAATGTGTAGCTATTGACTATGTGAAATTAGATTGTCCCTTTTGATGAGATACACCGCCATAGTCGCAGCCAGTATATGAGAAGATTGAAGAAATGGAGCTTTGAATGGATGAAATGGATTTTTGTATCTGTCAGTGCTTCAAAAGCAACTCTCATCTGATGCGGCTCGTTTCTGGCCTAATACCTGCACAGATTTAAAGTATATTTTCTTTGAAATTGAACTGTTCTTGTGAGTAAGAGAGTAAGTAATAATCTTGACAGGGCCGTGACCACCATAGACATTAAGGGGGACAAATCCCCCCCCCCCAATAATTAAATGTGGCCAAACTGTCCCCACCAATGTTCGAAACTCTTGCACTGATCTCCTGCACTCCGTTACACAGCACTCTTGTTAGGATGACAGAAACCTTTAAAAGTTATATCTTCAGCCTGCTCTGCCTCTGCTGTCTAACAGCGCTCGTCAATGTCACAATAACTGAGATGGCCAATCAAATCAAAGTAGGCGGGTTTTACCATTCACAGAAGCAGAAGCGTGAGTTTAAGGTTGAAACAAGACATTGAGGTAAGATGTGGAAGTTGCAAATCATTTAATATTAGTCAACTTTTTTTTTTTTTTTTTTTTTTTTTACTTTAGAAATATGGAAATTTTGAGAGAGAGAGAGAGAGAGAGATGAAAGTTGTGTCAGTGAATTACCTACATCTGTGTATCTCTTTCTACAAAAATGAAGCTGTGAGTTTAGTTAGTTAATAAAACAGTGATTTTACCTCCTCGTTGTTGAGTAATATAATGTAGCGATCCCATAGACTGTAAAAAAAATAAGCGATCCAGTATCAGAGCTATTTTATTAATAAAAGTCGTGGGGCAGCGGGCCATACACAAGTTTCTCTGCTCTGATTTGTGAGCGAGTGGTGTGTGTGTGTGTGCATGCATCAAGTGCCGCATTAATATAGCTTTTTATACACTGCCATTCAAAAACAATTAGATTTTTTATGATTTATACTGGAGTCTCTTATGCTCATCAAGGCTGTATTTATGTGATCAAAAATACAGAAAAAAAAAAAAACATAATACAGGGAAATATTAAATATTGGTTTCCTATTTTAATATAGTAATATAGTTTAATATAATGTGTGTGTGTGTGTGTGTGTGTGTGTGTGTGTGTGTGTGTGTGTATCGAACTTGAACATTTGTCCCCCCCAATGTTCAAGACATGGTTACAGCCTTGAATCTTGATATACATTACACTGATGTACATTATATGCCAGCATTGCCTGGTCAGTATAATGCACTTCTCGTTTGCCATGGGTTAACTATACCAGGAAAATAATGTTATCTTTAGTAAATAAGCGATATAATAAGCCTAAATTAAATATAAAGGGAAAGTGTTTGTACTGAAAAAGAATGACGATGAATTTAAATGCACAATTCACGATTAGAGTGCAACAGTTGGGTTCCCAAAAGTTACAATCCCATTTATTTTGTCCATACATGAATTGACTGTGAATGATAACTTACAAACCTTTGCAGATATACCTGAGCTATTAGGGAGTTAATCAGTCATCACATCATGTTTTTATTGTTTCTAACTTTTTTCAATATTCATGCTCAGCAGCAGAATTTCTGATGAAAACTACAGTACATTACTCATGATTATGCAGAGAAATCTTTACCAGTCATTTTTCTTAGCGGAAGCTATAAAATATTATACAGCTATGATTATGAAATCAATATCATGTCTGTCCATTTATTTCTTTATTTGAGTAGCTGTGTAATAAGTGAGTTTTTATACAGTCAGTTCACATTAATTATCATTTTTGCTAAATAAACCTCTTCACTCTGTGCATTCCAGGTCATACTCAAAATACAGTGTGCAAAAGGGGATGTAACTGTTTATTGAATTAGCCACTCTGCCTTTAAAATATTAAGGCTGATCCTAGAGCACACCAAGGGATGCTATATTTGTGAAAACGTCAATACTTCCAATAAGTGTCATGATAAAGTCTTGAGATTGTCTGCTTCTACCTTTGTGTGTTCCTCTCTGGAGCAGCTCTCTCTGATTTTTCAGTCTCGAATAAATATTTCATGCAACAATGATTTTTTTCCACACTAAAAAGAGCAAGAGAGCTGTGTGCGCTGCCTGTGGGTGTTCTTGGGAAGCAAATGAGAAGGGCTTACTTTTAATGATGTCAGGATATGCTCCTTGCTTCTGTCAGAAAGCACAGATAGATGGAGATGGAAATGGAGACTTAATAGGATAGAGTGTTCTGATGGTACTTTCTCGACTTAACCCGCATTGCTCCTTTGGGAGGCTAACATGGATCTTTTAGCCGACACAAAAAAGCCAATGCCCTTATTTTGACCCAGCTGTTGTTGTAGGGAAACACAAAGGATTTTCGTTTTCCGAAGCTCATTTTATAAAACACTGTTTTTTATTTCCTTTGGGCTCTCCAGGTCTAAACTGGGCCTTGATAAAGAGCCAGGCTTGATTCACCTTGAGACCAGCATCTCAGAAACCCGTAAGTCTGAATGGCGTCCCTGGACGTGCTTTGATTACATTTCAAGAAGCAATAATTCAAAAATGGCACAAGGCAACACTTAGAGGGTTCAAAACATGCTTCACGTTAAAATTCAAAACGTACAGTTCTGCACCAGCAAATCCCTTTTTCCGTATTTGTCATCAGTAATTAACATGAAGAAACATGCTGCACAAATTGAGTTTGTCTTTTCTTTATTGAACCTATATTTCTAATGATTGACAGACAGGACGAGAAGCTACATGTGTCAGCTCTACTATATGTGGTCCCTCAAAACACTTAATCTGAGTTTTTTGAGGGTTTTTTTTTTAGACTTTTTGAAGTAAATATACAAGGACAATTAAGGAGGCTGGGTACAATTCTAAGTTTTTTTTTAATTTACAGGCTACTTGAGATTTTCCTCTCATGGTAAAAGTAAGATTTAAGTGCGTTGATAGTAACAGTACCATAAATCAACCTATATTGAGAAATATTAGATTGTGGTTATGTAGTGGTTATGTAGTAAATAAATATTTTTTTTAGTTTTAACTCAGAAATTGCTAGCAAATTTCACCAAAAATTACAAATTAATCGCAAGTAAAACATTGAATTAAATCTGAAATGTTGAAGCTGAGAGGCTTAAGTAGCATTTTTGTTTTATTTGCAACTTTTAGAAATCTTTGGGCAGCTATAATGTACTATAGGAGAAACCCTTAAAGAAATTAAGTTATCAATATCAATATTACTATTATCTCTCTTCAGTCTGTCTGGAAATCCAATATACTGAACCTTCATGTTTTTCTGCCGTTTGTCCTGTTGTTGTTGCAGAGGCTCTTTATGTCACATGCAAGCTTCAGAACTGCACAGATGCCAACAAAGGCAAACCTTTTCCTGGATACATTGACCCCAACTCCCTGGTGGTCCAAGATGAGTATGTGTTTGTTCAGGTGAGTTATTTATAGAGGGGAAACCTTTGACTAGTATGGCTGTCATTATTTTTTTTCTTATGATATTGCACTGATATTTCAAATTATTGTATCAATATTCAAGTATTTTCCACAGCTCAGTTATACTTGAATTTATTATACCTAAGTATATCCTTGAGTTTTAATTTAAGCACAAACATGGTACCTTCATTAAATCATTATTAAAATGTATGCACTTTTCAAAATGATTTCAGGGGAAGGATGTTCTCTTTTAAAAAACACACAGAACCAACAAGTTTATTTTACAAATTCACTACACAACTTTTTTTTTTTTTTTTACCCCAGATTTTTGCATCGATTTACAGTCTGTAGAAGTTGCTTGTTGCCAAAGTCAGAGCCAGTCTACAGATTTGAGTTGACAGATTTCATAGAAAATCTTTTTTTTTTTTTTTTTTAGCTTCAGACTATTATTCCAACTGATTTTAGAACACATATTTGTTTTAATCGGTCACATGTCTTCTACCAACAAGGCACATGCTTCTCCATGAGTTTGTTGTGTTCAGAACAACATGGAAATTTGTTAGTGTGAAATTTTAGCACTTTAAAAAAATAAATACGACCTCACTGCTTTAGAAACTTTCGTCCGTCATAAAAAAAATTTGGATCATGTTCGATTTTCTGCATTTTCATATCTGTAGCAAGCATTTTGATAGGAAAGGATGATGGATACACACACACACACACACACACACAAAAGTGCATACAAACATTTTGAACTCAGTGTGCAAGGACCTTTAAGTTCAAACTCTTTTGTAGTGTAGTCCAGGTGTACTGTCTGGGACACATCTGGATGGATGCATTGCTGATGCATTACTTTTTTAGATGCTTTTGAATATCCTCTTTACACCCATATTAAGCACTTATTCTTAATCCCAGGTGTAAACATGGTCTATGAGGTGCCATAATTTAAACACAGATAAAAACTAATCCTCCAGATTCAGTCTGTGTCATGCATTTGGCACAGTTTCAACTGCGATTCAATTATGATAACGTGATTGAATTGCACCGATCATATTGCAATGCATAATGCGAACCCTAATATGTGACCAATATTCTGGTATAACTCAAAATGTTACTTCTTTCTAAAGCGTCTTTGTCCTGTCTATTTTTGATCCTTCCATTACCCAAGGTGTCAACCGGCGGTCGGCCAATCTACTACGTGTCATCCAGGCGAGATGTGTTTACACCCATGAAGCTTCCCAAATACACCCTTCCAAAGGTAGGGTAGCTCATTCACACTTGCTTGACACGAAGTCAGAATCTGCTACGCTGTGACAGAGTAAACAGACATTGCTATTTCAGACCCAGATCATCGTGTCCCTCGATGTTAGCCTTTGAAGCTTTAAACCTTTACAAATTCTGATTTTTTTCTTGCCGGCATCTGGCAGGCTCTTACTTCTGAGTGAGTGAATTCAGGAACGCAGATGCTACCGAGGTCCCTCGCCTCTCAGGATGCTGTGTTATTATTCAAAGCTTAAAATCTGCTGTGCTCACATGACAATTAAACATGTTTTATTCAATCAAGCTCTCGGCGCTCCTTTAAGCACACACCCAGCAACCCATGCACAGTCTGGGGTAGATGAAATTCGCAAACTGCCAGCATGTGGTTTTGTTGCATTTGCCCAACTGACAAGCTCAATTTAGGCCTAATAAGAATATATGCCGGAGCTGTGAGCAAAACAAGGCAGGTGAGAGTAGGGTCTGATACTGATTATTAATCGGATTCAGCTCAGTGGGGTGAAACCGCCACTGCTCTCCAGCTGTCCCCAGCCATCCCGGTAACAACATTCATATTCAATCTCGCTTGATTAGAGGCAAAAATCACATTAAAGTTAAAGTCGTCCTCCTCTGATATATGCAAATGAGAAAGGTAAAGGTGTTTTGATGCTTGAATATTAAAAGGCTCTTAAGTTGTTTGGAGTTCGGCCTACTTTTTCTTTTTGATGATGGAAAAGACTGAATAGAGTTGTTAAATCATTTGAATGGCTCAGTTATGATCCGCACAGGAAAATGCAGTCGGCTCATCATCAAGAGAATAAAAGGCAATTGAAGTTTAGTGACTTCCATGACAGTTTTATTGACAAAATGCACATTGTATCAATATTAAATACAGATATAGACAGCTAGATAAAGGGAAATTATTGTACAACAGCAGTGACAATATTATATATTGTGAAATATTATTACAATTTAAAATGACTTTTTTTTATTTGAATATATTTTAAAATGTAAATTATTTCTGTGATGTAAAGCTGCATTTTCAGCATCATTACATTTTCAGTGTCTCATGATCCTTCAGAGTTCATTTTAATATGCTGATTTGGAGCTCAGAGGCATTTCTTAGGTTTTATTTTTTATTTTATTTATTTATTTATTTATTTATTTATTTATTTATTTATTTTGCATAATTATCAAATAATGTCTAAGACAAAACTGAAGTCGTGCAGCTATACTGGGCCGCACATGTCAACCTAGTGCATCAATTATAACCCACTATTATACAACGTGCCTTGGCAGTTTTATAGACTTCTTTATTGACATGTTTATGCCAACATTTGGATAATGCCGGAGGCAGAATATTCTTTTGTCAAATAAATCACAGAGATCTGTCTTATGAAATATCTTTTCTTTTTTTTTCTCAGGATCTGCATGTGATCAGTACAGATGAGAACCGGGTTGTGGCGGCAGTTCAAGAGTGGAACCAGAATGACACTTACAACCTGTACGTGTCAGAGGCCGGAGGCATTTACTACACGCTGGCTTTGGAGAACGTCATGAGCAGTATGGGACCAGAGGGAAATGTCATGATAGATCTATATGAGGTACCTCTCTCTAAAACACAACAGTGTCATTTATTTTCCACACAGTACAGATGTGTGCTGATTCAATTTCACTGCTTCATGTTTGCATTTCTCTGGATATTAAAGCATGAACAAATTGAATGCACTAATTAATGCTAATTGGGTGTAGTGCTAATTGATTTAATAGCAGCGCTAATTAATTTAGGTATTCATTACAGGACTATCAGTGGATTATCTAAACAAGGAGCAGTTAGGAAACCAGAATACTCTCTGTGCATCTAAATCTATTGCTGAAGGGGGAAACCATGGACACAGTGTTAAATACAGTATGATAACAGATTTTGTACCATGCAAACATATGTTTTTTTCAGTATTTCAATTAACATACTATTGTGTTACATTAGATAGATAGATAGATAGATAGATAGATAGATAGATAGATAGATAGATAGATAGATAGATAGATAGATAGATATGCTGATTTTAAGATCAGTCATTATTCATTATTTTTGGTGCTCGGTTATTAACAATGGTTAGAATTATCATGTAAAAAAAAAAAAAAACTTTTGTGTGGAATTATTTTTTCTTTCTTTTTTTCTCTTTTTTCTTAGGATTCTTTGATGAAAATAAAGTTCAGTGAATAGCTTTATTTGAAACAGAAATCTTTTGCAACATCATGAATGTCTTTACTGCCCTTTTTGGTAAATTTTTTCAAGCATCCCATTTTACTCAGATTTCAAACCACATGTTGGTTTATAAAAAAAAAAAAATATGTTTTTGTATGTGTGCATGTGTGTGTGTGTGTGTGTGTGTGTGTGTGTGTGTGTGTGTGTGTGTTTGCTGTGAAGACTACAAACAACTAAACAACTGGATTTGAATCTAAAAACTATTCTGCAGCCTGTCTGAACAAAACTGTTTCCTATACCTGATGTACTATTGACCTTTTCAGCATTTAACTCTGATCAATGTATTTCCAAATACTTGTATGCGACAAGATACCTTACAATCTGAGAGCAGGCAGGGCTTTGGAGTGCTTTTAGTTCCCAATTATTTATAGCACTACAAACTGGTCTGATAGCTCTGCCAAAGCTCTACAAAGGCACCGGACTGAAGCCAGCGATTAGGGTTTGGGTGAAGACGGCTCGTGTCTTGAAGAATACCCCAGATCTCTATTCATACACCTCTGGATGGAACAGCGCATGCAGCCGCGCATTGCAACAGAGGCCAGCAGGTGTCAAGCTATCTCCTGATCAAATAATTAAACTGTTGATGATAGCAACCCCCATAAAATCACATTTGGCCCTCGGATAGGCTGAAGAGTCCGGTGACTTGATTGAGGTCGCCACCTCCATGTAACATATGCTAAAATCTCAGCCGACGGCTAGATTGAAATATTCGTCAATTATTGAATAGTCAGTGCCCTTCGAGGCCCATCCCGGGCTGCCTCTCCTCCTCTCTAGTGCTTCCTGGCCCTGAAGAGATGTCACTTCTGTTCAGGACGGACATGGATTACCTTCTCATTTCCTTACATACTCCTATTCTACTCCAATAGATAGATCTTACCAGCAACTGCTATATGTACAGAGCTTTTTAGAAGTTCACTTGGCTGCCACAGGGACACAATAAATGCATTACAGGCTGTTTCTTTCTTTCTTTCTTTCTTTCTTTCTTTCTTTCTTTTGGAGCAAATGGTGTAACTTTAGATATGATTATTAGTGATTTATCTCTTCCTCATTATCTTACTTTGTTTATGTTCCCGTCCCTAGGTGGCAGGAATAAAAGGCATGTTCTTGGCTAATAAGAAGCAAAATAATGAGGTGAAGACATACATAACCTATAACAAAGGCCGTGACTGGAGGCTCCTGCAGGCTCCCTCGGCTGATCTCAGAGGAAACCGAATCCATTGCATGCTGGTGAGTGGACTTGTGGGAAAGCAAAAAGAGAGAGGATTGTCCAAAGTTAGCTGTATGAAATTTGACATTCATAAATGAGCTTTATGAGGTCAGTACACTTTCACAATGGCAACTTATCAGATTTTAGCTTTTGAAGCATTAAACATAGATGGGTATTTCTTCAACTACAAGAATTTTAATGTATGTCTTAGGGGTTGATTTTTATTAAAGGGAAAAGATTTCAACTTATTTCTTTTGTTATGAGATAATCACATTAAAACTATATTTTTATGTTATTTTTTATGACATCTTCAGAATTTTTTTGGGTTCTTTTCAAATTCTGCTTTTTTTACTGCCTCTTTGTTCTAGCCTTAACCAAGGCTTTTAGTCTGGAAAATTTATGATAAATATAAATTTATTATCATAAACCATTTTAATATTTATTATTGCAACCAACAATTTAGCCCCAATTTATTTATTTATTTATTTATTTTTTTTCATAAAATTGGTTGTATGTTCTAACCAAGGAGACAACAGGGTCAGTGAAGAACATAGGTGAAATATGATGAGGAAGGGGAAAAAAAGAAGATAAATCATGATAAAGATAAATTTTTGAACAGCATATTTTATTGAGGGTCATTTCCAATCAAGCTGTAATTGTGTTAAATCATGTAAAAGGTATGAACCTTTTATTTTATTTAATACATTAAATCTTAGCTATGAAATAAGCCTTAGCAAGAGAAATGAGTCTGACATTTAATTCCATTTTTTATATATATATATATATATATATATATATATATATATATATATATATATATATATATATATACAGGTCATTCTCAAAAAATTAGCATATTGTGAAAAAGTTCATTATTTTCCATAATGTAATGATAAAAATTTTACTTTCATATATTTTAGATTCATTGCACAACAACTGAAATATTTCAGGTCTTTTATTGTTTTAATACTGATGATTGTGGCATACAGCTCATGAAAACCCAAAATTCCTATCTCAAAAAATTAGCATATTTCATCAGACCAATAAAAGAAAAGTGTTTTTTACAAAAAAAGTCAACCTTCAAATAATTATGTTCAGTTATGCACTCAATACTTGGTCGGGAATCCTTTTGCAGAAATGACTGCTTCAATGCGGCGTGGCATGGAGGCAATCAGCCTGTGGCACTGCTGAGGTGTTATGGAGGCCCAGGATGCTTCGATAGCGGCCTTAAGCTCATCCAGAGTGTTGGGTCTTGCGTCTCTCAACTTCCTCTTCACAATATCCTACAGATTCTCTATGGGGTTCAGGTCAGGAGAGTTGGCAGGCCAATTGAGCACAGTAATACCATGGTCAGTAAACCATTTACCAGTGGTTTTGGCACTGTGAGCAGGTGCCAGGTCGTGCTGAAAAACGAAATCTTCATCTCCATAAAGCTTTTCAGCAGATGGAAGCATGAAGTGCTCCAAAATCTCCTGATAGCTAGCTGCATTGACCCTGCCCTTGATAAAACACAGTGGACCAACACCAGCAGCTGACATGGCACCCCAGACCATCACTGACTGTGGGTACTTGACACTGGACTTCAGGCATTTTGGCATTTCATTCTCCCCAGTCTTCTTCCAGACTCTGGCACCTTGATTTCCGACTGACATGCAAAATTTGCTTTCATCCGAAAAAAGTACTTTGGACCACTGAGCAACAGTCCAGTGCTGCTTCTCTGTAGCCCAGGTCAGGCGCTTCTGCCGCTGTTTCTGGTTCAAAAGCACACGCCTGTGCACGGTGGCTCTGGATGTTTCTACTCCAGACTCAGTCCACTGCTTCCGCAGGTCCCCCAAGGTCTGGAATCGGTCCTTCTCCACAATCTTCCTCAGGGTCCAGTCACCTCTTCTCGTTGTGCAGCGTTTTTTGCCACACTTTTTCCTTCCCACAGACTTCCCACTGAGGTGCCTTGATACAGCACTCTGGGAACAGCCTATTCATTCAGAAATTTCTTTCTGTGTCTTACCCTCTCGCTTGAGGGTGTCAGGTCGGCAGTCTTACCCATGATTGCGGTTTTGAGTAATGAACCAGGCTGGGAGTTTTTAAAAGCCTCAGGAATCTTTTGCAGGTGTTTAGAGTTAATTAGTTGATTCAGATGATTAGGTTAATAGCTAGTTTAGAGAACCTTTTCATGATATGCTAATTTTTTGAGATAGGAATTTTGGGTTTTCATGAGCTGCATGCCAAAATCATCAGTTTTAAAACAATAAAAGACCTGAAATATTTCAGTTGGTATGCAATGAATCTAAAATATATGAAAGTTAAATTTTTATCATTACATTATGGAAAATAATGAACTTTTTCACAATATGCTAATTTTTTGAGAAGGACCTGTATATATATATATATATATATATATATTTTGTTAAAATTATATCATGTACATCACTGAATGCTATATATACTTTGATCTTCTTTTTGGTGATTAAAGCTATTAAAAAATCGTAAATTTTTGGAATCTGAGGGCGCAAAAAAATCTAAATATTGAGAAAATTGCCTTTTAAGTTGTCCAATAAAGTACTTAGCAATGCATATTACCAATCACAAATTAGGTTTTGATATATTTATGGTAGGAAATTTACAAAATATCTTTATGGAACATGATCTTAACTTAATATCCTAATGATATTTGGCATAAATGAAAAATCGATAATTTTGACCCATTCAAAGTATTGTTGGCTATTACTACAAATATACCCGCGCTAAGACTGGTTTTGTGCTCCAGGGTCACATATCAATAAATACTATATCAATAATGTATGGCTAGTACTTAAATAACACTGTTTGAGATGCATTGGAAATGTTCCTGTGATATTCACTGTTGGACATGAAATTAAACTAGTAAAGGTATGAAAACTTTGTTTTGAGAGCGCCTATTTTAGAAAAAAAAAAAGAGTCAAACGTTGTTAAAGAAACATTCTATGGTCATGCTTGATGATATTTTAAACAATTTTTAAAGCACCATTATAATAATAAAAGTAATAAGTGGTAATATGCCAACAGAATGCACATACCTATAGACACGGGTGTTTGGATGAGGTCTACGTAATCAGTGCTGCTTGTCATTTCAAATGACAAGATGTATATTTCATTCCGTGGCCTCCGCAAACACCCCCCAGCCCCCCAACACCCCCCCCCCCACCCCCGAATGCAAACAAAAATAATTACCCTTTGATAAACTCAACTAATTAATGGTCCCACTGTTGGCCTTGCCTTCACCATCCATTACAGAGCTATTTGTTAGAAAATGTCAAAGTTTTAATAAACCCCTAAACAACCCTTGCAACATGTGCTTACCATTGGCATTTCCAGACTTATAATGAGAATTGTGTCACTAAAGGTTATTCCAATCAAAATTAATGTTGGAAGGGGAAAAAACTCACGAGCCTTTGCTGTTATGGGATTTTTTTAATGGGTTTTTATTCGAGCCCAATCACAATGACAGTTTGGTGGAGGCCACACACTGGGGGTCGTACCGATGTTGAGACCCTGCTTGATCGAGATGATTGTTTGTGTTGCTTCTAGCCGTACTGTTCCCTGCATCTCCACCTGCAAGTATCTGCAAACCCATACACATCCGGAAACATAGCCAGCAGAGAGTCGGCCCCTGGAATCATAGTAGCATCAGGTGAGTTTGGGTAAAAGGACTGATGCCCATAACAAAATTAGTATCTTATTTGTATTCATACATAATAATATGATCTATTGTTCCAAATTTTAGGGGAAGTAAGAAAAAAAAGCCTCTTATGCTGGTGCAAAAAAAAAAAAAAAAACTATATTGTGAAATATTATTTTATAAATATAAATATAAATATATACATACAGTATTTAGAAAAAGATTAATAAAACTGAATACTCAAGGATTATTTGAATTTTTGCTTTGGTTACAGACAGGTAGAACAATTGTCTAGATGACAGGTACTGGAAGAAGAAAATACTTTTTAAAGTGTGTAGTTCTTGTATTCTTCCTTAAATCCCTGACATCAGTTCATTTTTTTGTCCTGGAACTCCAAAGCGAAGCATATTTAAATTCCTTTCATCTTGAGCGCTTATGACAGTGTTATTGTTGAAGATGTTCATTTTGCGCTCGTGGAGCGCAGGCATCTGTATATGGACTATAAACAAGATTAGTGTTGTGCTAGCATAAACAAATGGAAATGCTAAGTGCTACTCTTGAGATTAGCGGCAGAGAGTCTTTAGAGCGTTCTTATTATTCTCTCTCCATCATCTTCTGTTTTCACAACCGACTAACTCTTCCACCACTTCAAGCTTCAAATGTTTATTTTATAAGATTGAAAGCGCTTGTGACTTTTTCATTTTACTCCTTCAGGCTTGTGTCTTCTGCGACGCTCGCTGACTATATTGCCTCCGGATGCACACAGATGAAATATAAATGTCTTGGCACTGTAACTATCTGGATAAGTAATCCTAGGAGGAGAGCGACTATTAGATATTAGGCTCTAAATTGACGTTTAGTTGATTGATTTGATGGCAGAAGGGTTGTGGAGATGCCACAGACTTCCCTGAGTTGCTTAGCTTATTAGATAGAGAGGTTTTCTAGAACTCCTACTTACCTCACAGGGTCAGACTCTGATTTCATTACACATGATGCATTTGCTGCTGTAAAAGCTATATCTATCTATCTATCTATCTATCTATCTATCTATCTATCTATCTATCTATCTATCTATCTATCTATCTATCTATCTATCCATTTCTGTTTATATTTTTTGTCTGTTTATCCATCCATCCATCCATCCATCCATTTTTCTGTCCGTCCATCCATTGATGTATCTTTCTGTCATCCATCCAAACATCTTTTTATCCATCCATCCATCCATCCATATTTGTATACAGCCATACATCTTTCTGGCCATCCATTTGTTGATCTGTCCATCCATTCGTTGATCTGTCAATCTATCTTTCTGTCCATTCCATCCATCATCCATCTTTTAAATGCATGGATTTATCTTTTCATCGCATCATTTGAAATTTTCTCTTTGAAACAATTTTCTCTTATCCTGCAGTACATAATGGAACAAAATCCAACAATCTTTCTGTCCGTCCATCCATTGATCTGTCCCTCTATCTTTCTGTCCACCTATCCATTTATCTTTCTGTCAATCCATCCGTTGATCTGTCCTTCTATCTTTCTGTCCATCCATCCATCCATCCAACCATCTTTCTCTCTTCCATTCATCCATCCATCTTTCTGTCCATCCATTCGTTAATCTATCCATCCATTCATCAATCTTTATGTCTGTCCATCCATTGATCTGTCCATCTATCTGTTCATCCATTCATCATCCAACCATCTTTCTGTCAGCCCATCCTTTTATCTGTCCATCCATAAATCCATCCATCCATCCCTTAAATGCATGGATTTATCTTTTCATTGCATCATTTGAATTTTTCTCTTTGAAACATTTTTTATCTTATCCAGCAGTACATAATTGAACAAAATCCATCCATCTTTCTGTCCGTCCATCTGTTGATCTGTCCATCTATCTTTCTGTCCATCCATTCATTTATCTTTCTGTCAATTCATTCATCCATCCATCCATCCATATTTCTCTTTGTCCATTCATCCATCCATATTTCTGTCCATCCATTCAGTGATCTATCCATCCATAACGTCCATTCATCCTTCTTTCTGTGTGTCCATCCATCCATGATCTGTCCATCTAACTTTCTGTCAATTCATTAATCCATCCATTAATCCATCCATCCATCTTTCTGTCTGTCCATCCATTGATCTATCCATCTATCTTTCTGTCCATCCATGCATCGTTCTGTCCATCCATGCATCTTTCTGTTAATCCATCCATCCATCCATCCATCCATCCATTTATCTATCCTTTAAATGCATGGAATAATATTTTCATCACCTTATTTGAATTTTTCTCATTGAAACTTTTTATTTATTTATCCTGCAGTACATAATGGAACAAAACCAAGTTACATAAGAGTTATATTGTCACAGAAAATTGCATAAAACTACAGCATTATGGGAAAAAGTATATGATATTCTAGCTGCCCTTGCATTTTACAGTCCAAAACCATGCATTTTCTAACCTCTAAAATAATCTAATCAACATAAGTAATCACAAACTAATAATGGAATGTAGTCATTGTGGGTGAACGATCAAGAGAAATACAAATCGTGACAAAATCCATAAAACACTTTTCAGCTTTTGGAATGAAGTAAGCTTTACTTTTGCGATGCAAAAAGGCACAATCCACTCAATCTTCATATTTATATAGCTTTAGTTATCAACTCTCTATCTGCTTTGGTAAGCATGACTGTAATTGTTCTGCTCCTCTCTCCATAGGTTCAATCGGCGCAGAGTTAACGAGCAGCAACGTTAGCATGTTCATCACATCCGACGCTGGAAACACGTGGCGGCAGGTGACTCTGACCCTGGGCTGTTCAGCCAGATGGGGTGGGCAGTAATTTCAGCACTGATGCTTATCTTTGAGCGGATAAATCCGTGTGCCGCATTTCAGAGCCGATAATCAAATGACACCTTCAGAGAAAACTAAATTCAATGACATATATGATGCCCGTGGGTGCATGTTTGATGATGCGATTTAAATTTATGGGGCCAGCTGTCTAATTAAAAATGGAGAGCTCAAATAATTAAGAGAAAATTGATGTGGCAAAAAGTTAAAGCATGCTGGGTAGGGCACAGGTTTGATGTCATATATCTTGTCAGTAAGAATTACATTCACTGGGATTTGAGAAATAGCATCATTTCAAGGACAGCAGACCTGTGGTTGCCAGCTTTCATCTAATCAAATTGAAAGCCCTCCCAAGAAGAGTAAGGATATGAAATATTGTCATAACTCATCCAATCTGACATTATGAATGAAAATAACACGGCAACATATGTAACAATGCCCTGAGACACATATGAGCAGAAGTACATAATGTGTTTTGTACTTTAAACTTTGGCACTAAACCAGCTAATTTATTTTTCAGAAATAAGCAGTCCTTATTTATTATAGATTTATGTAGATCAAAGCACCTAGGGTCAGATGCATTTCTCGATTATAATGACTCTAGTGTGGCTTGTAGCTTGGTTGATCCAACTTTTCCAGTGTGTTCACAGCCAAAGGTAAACGAAACAGACCCCACACAGTATCCCGCTAACATAAACACTAGCCTCGTAATCATTAGCCCATGAAGTACTTAAGCCAATCAGATGGTGTTTTTCCTCCACTTTAACAGACTTGTCTATGCTAAATGCTGGAAGCCTCAAGGCCTAAACTCAACAGGAATTCATATCAGCAAGAATTCACAGCACATACAGTGCAGTTATCAGAGCTCTGGGGCAAACAAATGGAAACTGCTAATGAGGGCCTCAATTTTCAGTTCAACTTTGCAGTAGGTCAACCCAGCATCTGGCTGGATTTTCCTCTGTAAGGCAGTTACTTGTTTCATACATGTTTGCAACTAATAGCGATTCTGTAATGGTGACTAGAGGGGCCATTGCTTTTAGGCTGTTTTTTATTTTATTTTTTATTTTATTTTTTTGAGCTCTGTATTTTGATAAAATTATATGCTTGTGTGTACTCTTATAAGAAAAAGGTACGAAAGCTATCATTGGGCAATGCCTTTTTTAAAATGTACACTTTTGCACCGTATTTATCTGTAAAGAGTGCAAACTAGTAACTTAAAGGTACATATTAGTACCTAATTTTAACATTTTAGTACCTAAATGGTGCAATTAAGTAACCTTTTGAAAAGGTACTGTCACAGTTTGTACCTTTGCTTCTGTGCTTTTGTACTTTTTTTTTTTTTCCTGAGAGTGTGGTCTAATTTATGGAAGTATTTTATTAATAAGCACAACAGACTTAATTGTAAATTGATTACACAACAACAAAGAATATTAACAGGATGGAATCGAACAAGATGGAAATAAAGGGTTAAAATTAGCTTTTGCACAAGCTGACAGGTTGCTTAAAGTTTATTTAGATTTTTTTAGCTGTATTTTGAAATTTTATATTATCAGTTTTCAAGTTTATATAATTTTATTAAAGAATAGAATGTTTTAAAATAGGGTTGTCAAATCAGTTAATCGTGATTAACCACATCCAAAATAAATGTTTGTGTTTACATAATATGTGTGAGTACTGTGCATATCTATATGTATATATCATCCATCATTTACATTATTTTAGAGGGAAAACAACAGCAAAAACGTCATTGAGTATTAGCAATTTAATAAATTCATGGATATTTTACTATTGATATTAGTTAGTTTGTCTCATTTTAAAGTATGGCTGTCAAATCAATTAATCAAGATTAATCCCATGTTAAATAAAAGTCTGTGTTTACATATACATAATATATGCGTAATATAATATATAGAACATAAATCAAATACACGCACATAAAAATACTTTAAAACGAGACAAACTAACTGATATCAATAGTAAATTATCCATGAATCTATTACGTTTTTTTTTTTTTTTTTTTTTTTTTTCTCTAATGTCTAAAATGATGGAAAGTGTCATTAAGGTCACAGAAAAAAACTATACATTTATTACCAAATATTCAAAAGAAAACATGTTCGTTTGCTTGTTTAAAATCTTTGAAAATTTGTACCTGGAGTATTTCTTTATAAATTGCCTTGTTTTATATTTTAAACAGCATGCTGGTGGCATGATAAAAGTGGCAACATCTTCTCAAACCAAAGTGCTAAAATTACTTTTGAATTATATCCCATGTTCACTAAATTGTTATTAAAGGAAACTAAATATTTTTATGTTTTATATTTTATGCAGTCTTTTAATACAGTATATAATGAGAATATCAAATGAATGGAGCAGCATATAATAAATACATTCTTTGTCTGTTCCAGATATTTGATGAAGAGTACAGTGTGCTGTATCTGGATCAAGGTGGAGCTTTAGTGGCAATTAGACACACCCCTCTTCCCATCAGGCACCTCTGGTAATCCTACACCAAAATAATTACTAATATTCCATGCGTATGTTCGTAAAAGATGAGTCAATGCAACCGCACCGAGCTGACTCACATAATCACGGGGAGTGTGAACATTCTCATTAAACCCAGTAGACTGTGTAATACTTTTGTCTAGTAATCTAGATTAAATGTCGGAAAGGTGCAGTAAAGTCCTGTTTGAATTATTTGCCAGCTGTGTGTGGAAATGCAATCTTTTCTACAATATATCGTAGTTTCAGCTGTGTGCTACTGGTTTCTATACAGGCTGAGCTTTGATGAAGGGAGGGTGTGGAACAAATACAGTTTCACTTCATCACCCCTGTTCGTGGATGGTGTCTTGGGCGAACCGGGCGAGGAAACGCTTATAATGACGTAAGTATGATGAATATTCAATAGTATTACATTTTGTTTGCTCTGGAATGAGAAAATGGTGCTTGATGAAATATGGTTTATGTGATGAACACTGTAAACTCTGAATGTCCTCAAATAATTGGAGTAAACATGACATTGATTTGTTCTGTTACTGTATGGAAGCCCGCAAATTTAATTGCAACATTTTATCTAGCAGTTCTTTTTTCACAATTGCAAAGGAAGAAATTATATTTTCTCTGAATTGGAAGTTTATATCTCACAATGTTGACTTAATAACTCGCAGTGTGGGTTATAAAGCCAGAATTGCATAATATAAACTGGCAATTCTGAGATAAAATGTCACAAGTGCGATATAAACTCACAATTCTGAGAAAAAAAAAGATAAATAAAGTCAGAATTGTGAGATAAACTTGCAATTCTGACTTTTTCACAGAATTTCAATTTTATCTCTCAATTGTATTTTTTTTTTTTAATTGTGAGTTTATTTATATCTTGCAATTCTGACTTTATAACCCACAACTGCAAGTTTATATCACGCAGTTCTCCGAAAAAAAAGTCAGAATTGTGAGATAAAAAAAGTCAGATTAGCGATAATTGTGAACTTTTTTTTTTGTTTATTTGTTTTTTATTCAGTGGCAGAAATGGGCTACCATAGTTATTTCCCTCTGAAGAAGGACTGAACAGCTTTGTTAGACATGCATAGTAACATAAACATAGTAGTACCATTTTATCTAGCTAGAAAATTATATATAGAAAGAGAATAGATACACTCAATGACCGCTTTATTAGGTACACCTTCCTAGTCCCGGATCGGTCCCGCTTTTGCCTTCAGAACTGCCTTAATTCTTTGTGGCATAGCAGCCAGCAAGGTGCTGGAAACAATCTTTACAGATTTCGGTCCATACTGACATCATAGCATCGCACAGTTGCTTCAGAATTGCTGGGTGCAAATCCATGACACGAATCTTCCATTCCACCACATCCCAAAGCTGCTCTATTGGATTGAGATTTGGAGGTCATTTGAATGTAGTGAACTCACTGTCATGTTCAAGACACCAGTTTGAGATACTTTGAGCTTTATTATATGGTGCATTATCCTGCTGGAAGTAGCCATCACAAGATCAAACACTGTAGTCATAAAGCGATGGACATGGTCAGCAACAATTCTGGCATTTAAACAATGCCAAGAAAATAATCCTCACATCATTACACCAGCAGCAGCAGCCTGAACGTTAATACAAAACAGGATGGATTCATGCTTTCATGTTGTTTATGCCAAATTCTGACCCTATCATCCGAATGTCACAGCAGAAATTGAGACTAGACCAGGCACCCTTTTTAGAATCTTCTGTTAGGGAGCTTCTGTGAATTATAGCCTCAGTTTCCTGTTCTTAGCTGACAGCATTGATGCCCGGTGTGGTCTTCTGCTGCTGTAGCCCATCTGCTTCAAGGTTTGATGTGTTGTGCATTCAGAGATGCTCCTCTGCATACCCATAGTTGTAACATATGGTTCTTTGAGTTACTATTTCTTTTCTATCAGCTCAAACCAGTCTTTCCATCTCCTCTGACATCAACAAGGCATTTTCTCCCAAAGAACTGCTGCTGATATTTTTCTTTTCCTGACCATTTTCTGTGAACCCTAGAGATGGTTGTCCGTGAAAATCCAGAAAGACTAGCAACCATGCCATGTTCAAAGTCACTTAAATCACCTTTTTTTTCCCATTCTAATGTTCGGTTTGAACTTCAGTAGAACATCTTGACTATGTCTACATGCCTAAATGCATTGAATTGCTGCTATGTGATTAACTGATTAGATATCTGTATTAAAAATTATATTGTATAAAATTGTTTACTTTATTGTAAACAATTGTGAGTTTGTATTTCACAATTGCAACTTTATATCTTGTACTTATGACTTAAAATTTCTACTTTATTTCTCATAATTGTGACTTCATGTTACAGTGTGAGCTCTGTCACAATTACAGGTTTTACTTTCATATGAATAAATGGTAATTTTGAAAAACATGTAAGAATAAAATGCTCAGTGATTTGCTTGGTGATAAAAATAAAGCAATTAATGATAAAGCAAGTGGTTTATTTTTAGACCTTCCAGTAATGATTCACCCATTTGAAAAGGCAAATCATTAAGACCATCATGCCAGTTCTGATTTTACATCATCCTGAATCCAGCACAACCTAAAATTATTTTGAGAAGTATTTCATGAAGTTTTCCTTTGTAGGATATTTCTAGATACTTTCTGCTGTCTTTCTGACAGTCCCTAAAAGTGTCACACTGTTCTTGAGTGTCAGACTTTCTCAATGTGAGTTTCAGACTTTTTGTTGACAGTTTGACGCAGGTTTCCACTGATGTGGTTTGACTTGGATAACATTGCTAAGCATTTCCTCTTCCTGTCCGCTCTACATCTTTCTAATCATTAGAGTCACTGCGCTCTCGATATGCCACTGCTCACCAGACATACAGCGGCTGATGTTGTGCCTTTGTTTGCAGGATCTTCGGTCATGTCAGTCACCGCTCAGAATGGCAGCTGGTAAAGATAGACTTCAGGTCTATCTTTAACAGAAGATGCATCGAGTCTGACTATGTGCCGTGGGATTTACATGACCAGGTGAGAAATGATTTTAGTCTTTTAGCATTTGGTTCCCCAATCTGAATATTTGCCTAAATTCTTGTTTCACACAGTGTTGTATATTGATCTCTTTAAGGAGGAAAGAAAATGTGGAAACAAACAAACAAATAAATAAATAAAGGATGAATATATGATATAACAAATATAAAACATCAAATTTTCACAAACTTTCCAGTATTACTGGTATAAATTAAAATGTCTTAAATTTTATTTTTGATTTCAGTATTTATTTTTAAATAAAATAATATTCCATTAAATTAGACATTGTTATTAGTCAGTGTTATTTAGCTTCACTGAGATCCTATTATAGATGTATTAATATTTTGAATTTGTTTTTGTATTTGTATTTTCTGATTTCACTTTAAATTTAAATAAAGTTTTAGCAACTTTTTTTTCAGTTTTATTAGTTTTTTTTAATGTCTGTTCAATTTTTATTCATTTGTATATATATATATATATATATATATATATATATATATATATAGTTTTAGTTAAACAAGTTGAACTAAGTGAGAATAAAATATTGCCTTGACAAAGTTATTTTTATTTGTAAAATAATATAAAATTGCTTCAGTTTTTTTTTTTTACTTGGAGCAGTGTTTTATTTGAAGCAACACACACACACACACACACACACACACACACACACACACACACACACGTTTGATAGAATAATAAATAAATAAACAAATCATTTTAAAAAAATGACACAATTAATAGAAAGGTCAAAAAACTTGTTTTCATGTTGAAATTATATAATTTTTAGATTACAAACTGTAATCTGTCTCTGTCACCAACAACAAACAAAGTTCCCTATCTATCAGTCACTTCGAGTTATGTTGTGATGACATTAGGGGCTTCACTTGGGAGCCCCAATTATCTCTGACTTTAAGAGAATACACCAAATGAAATTTGGCTAGTTGATTTTGCATACCTGCGCCACTCCCCTTGCATATGGGGATAAATAGGTGACAGGTGCATCCACTCATTCAGATTTTTGCTTCGGAGCCAAGTGGATGAACACGCATGATCTCCACAAAGCCCATTTTATCATGTGGCTGGAATCTGTTCTGGTTGGCGACACAGTGCAAACAGCAGTGTCCCTGTCTACAGCGATTCCCCTGGACAAATTTCCTAAAAGAGCAAATCACGGACGGCTCGCATCTTTTTAAAGATGCCGTTCCGTCCGTGTCCTCTTGGTTGTGATTGTTACCTGTCTTCTGAGGACGGATAAAATCGTTGTCTTCAGTGTCTGGGAATCTAACATGCTGAAGTTGCATTCGTGGATGACTCATGCACCTGTTGTGGGCGAATGAGCATGGCATCATTGCGATCTCCCTCTTTTCTGAAAAGAGAGGTACCCTCTGCTGCTACCCTTCCCGGTCTCTCTGGCTCCCCGGTCTCTCTCCCAAGTGAATCCCCTAATGTCGTCACGACATAACGTCTCTGTTCCCTCCATAAGGGAATGATGGTTATGTACGTAACCGATACGTTTTTAGCTTTGATTAAAAGTTTGAAATAAATTGCTTCAAGTTCCCTCAGGCTCCACTGTGACATTCACGCGGCCTCTGTAAACAAATCTCCCCATCTTAATGTCATTACTGTCCTCAACTCAGCTTCTATACTGCATCTCAAGCCTTAAAATTAAAAGAGGCCAGTATAGTCTTGATCTGATACCTTTCTTCTTTGTCTGGTCTATCCAGCAAAATAAACTCTCCAGTGAGGTCTGATGCTTTAGATTGCACTAAAGAGTGTTCCGCATTGGCTTTCTGTTTTTTGAAATTTACAAGATTCCTTTCTAACCGGCCCTGACATTCTTTCCCAGGGTCTGCTGCTGAGACTATATTTGAACAGAATAATATATATCCCAGAAGTCAAGCCAGAAGCCAAGTGTCCTCTCACAGGAGGATAATAGATGTACGTTTATTAGTTGTAAGGACATGGCAGTAGACTGTCCTACTTTAACCTGAAGCATTGTAGTACTTTCTATTTCTGTGACAAACTCTGAGAAGCTGAAGCGGACTTGAAGACAACAGCAGTCGACAGAAGACAGAATGATATCAAAGTTTGGATGGTTAAAACTCAGCTTTTGGGCTGTAGACTACAGTACTGTGCTGATGAGATCAAGCCATTCGGTGAAAAAAAAAAAAAAAAAAAGATTTTATTGTGAGAGGCCTAGAAGCCTGAAATCTTTGACAAAATGAACCCCACAGAGTTCAGATGTGAGATATGAAATATGGAACAACCAAGTACAATGAGCGGAATAATTTTTTCCCCCCTCTCTCTTTCCTATTTTCTCTCTTCTTCTTTCCAGTCTCTTATTTTTTGTAAATTCAGGGTGATGCACACATGCTTCATTGTTATGAATTATTCATGCGAGAACAAAAAATAAACCTGAACGAGAACACCATATGCCAACTTTACTGTAGAAAATATTTGTGTGTGTGTGTGTGTGTGTGTGTGTGTGTGTGTGTGTGTGTGTGTGCATACATCTGTATTTATGTTGAAATCCTGCTTATAGGGTGAACGCTGTCTCATGGGAGTCAAAAGAGTCTACCGAAAGCTAAAGCCCATAGCAAGGTGTGTTATGGGTAAAACCTACTCTGTCACGATGATATCCGAGCCATGTGACTGCACTGAGTCGGACTTTGAGTGGTAAGTTAACAAGCCCCTTTCTTCAAAGATTCAAACTCTATTGTAAAACTACAGACTACTCTAACACTGTGATATGTCAATATGGAAAACCACAACAAAGTAGTTTTTTTCTTTTTAATTATCTGATTAATAATGAATATATATAATAATTTACCAGTCGAAAGTTTGGGGTTAGTAAGAATTTAATTTAATTTAATTTAATTTAATTTAATTTAATTTAATTTAATTTAATTTAATTTAATTTAATTTAATTTCATTTAATTTAATTTAATTTAATTTAATTTAATTCAATTTAATTTAATTTAATTTAATTTAATTTAATTTAATTTAATTTAATTTTAACTTAATTTAATTTAATTTTAAGGAGGATACATTTTAATTCAGCAAAAAAAAAAAAAAAAAAAAAATATATATATATATATATATATATATATATATATATATATATATATATATATATATTTTTTTTTTTTTTTTTTTTTTTTTTTTTTTGCTGAATTAAAATGTATCCTCCTTAAATATATATATACACACAGTACAGACCAAAAGTTTGGAAACATTACTATTTTTAATGTTTTTGAAAGAAGTTTCTTCTGGTCATCAAGCCTGCATTTATTTGATCAAAAATATAGAAAAAACAGTAATATTGTGAAATATTATTAAAATTTAAAATAATTGTTTTTAAATTTATTTTACTTTAAATTATCATTTATTTCTGTGATGCAAAGCTGAATTTTTAGGATCATTATCACATGATCCTTTAGAAATCATTCTAATATGATGATTCATTATCAAAGTTGGAAACAGTTCTGCTGCTTAATATTTTTTCAGAACATGTGATACTTTTTTAGGATACTTTGATGAATAAAAAGTAAAAAAATAAAAAATAAAGAAAAGAAGCTATGTTTTTAAAATATAAATATTTTGTAATAACAATATACACTACTGGTCAGTAATTTTTTTTTCTTTCTTTTTTTTAATAAAATCAATACTTTTATTCAGCAAGGATGTGTTAAATTGATAAAAAGTGATAGTAAAGAAAATATATTATTAGAATATATATTATTAGAATTTTTTTTTTTTTTTAATTAATGCAGTTCTTTTTAACCTTTTATTCATCAAATATATTAGACAGCAGAACTGTTTCCAACACTCATAATAAATCAGAATATTAGAATGATTTCTAAATGATCATGTGATAGACTGGATGTTACATGTGACACTGAAGGCTGGAGTAATGATGCTGAAAATTCAGCTTTGCATCACAGGAATAAATTATTTTGTTAAAGTATATTCAAATAGAAAACTATTATTTTAAGTTGTAATAATATTTCACAATATTACTGTTTTTTCTGTATTTTTGATCAAATAAATGCAGGCTTGATGAGCAGAAGAGACTTCTTTCAAAAACATTACAAATAGTAATGTTTCCAAACATTTTGTCTGTACTGTATATATATATATATATATATATATATATATATATATATATATATATATATATATATATATATATATATATATATAATTGATTAAAAGTGACAGTAAAGACATTTATAATGTAATAATTTAATTTAAAATAAATGTTTTACTTTCACATTTACTTTCTATTCATTAAAGATTTCCGTTACAAACAGCAAATAAGAATGATTTCTGAAGGATCATGGCTGGAATAAATTACATTTTAAATATATTTTCAAAAAGAAACCACTTAATTTAAATTGTATTAATAGTACAGTTTTTGTCTCTGTATGTTTGATCAAATAAATGCAGCCTTGGTGAACATAAGAGACTTCTTTTAAAAATGTTTAAAAAAATCGACCCCAAATTTTTAGTGCATGTCAACAATTGTCTCAAAAGAAATTTTTGATGAAATATCTGTGACAAAGTTGATACCTTAATGCAAACTCAATTAAGTTTCTCTAGCTGTAAAAAAAAAAAAGAAAAAAAAAAGCTACTTTGAGCAATGAAAATTTCTGGATTGAAGTCGTGGATAGTCCTCACTAGATCAGCATTTTCACAAGAGTTGCAGTAATTTTCTTAAAAAAGATCTTTGTTATGTGGAAACTAGTCAAGCTGTGTGAAGACAGCTAAATGGAGACAGACATGTGTTACTTAAAAATCACAGTTCCTCAATAGTACTGTTGTCTCCGTCTGTCAACCACCCTATCTTCTGTAGTATTTCACTCCCCATGCTTTGTGGCTTAAACCCTCCATTTGTATTCCTAACAGTCTTTTTTCTCGTCATGTAAATGTGGCCTCTCTCCTCATTTCCCCCTGAATTATCAAAGTTATTAATGTCACTGTTCTGGAAAGTTCCACATTTGCAGGCCCCTCGAGGCTGTACAGAACAAAGTGTGAAAGTTGTTAATCAGGGAGTGAAACGCTGTGCGTTTACCGACACAAGCTGGCTACATCTGTGTAGCTTGTCATGGCAATTAGTGTCATTTGTTTTCTTGATTGGGGTGTTGTGTTGCATTGTAGGACAAAAAACTTTGGCTTCTGTTGTCTGACAGTTAGGTCTAAAAATAAATGAATTAATATAAAAGTGGATGCCAAAAGTATTTTTATGCTGACAAAGATTTTCATGCATTTAAATACAAAGATATGTCTTTCTCTGGGTTATTTGTTAATTGTTAACATGAAAGAGAGATGCTAGCACTTTAACTGCTGGCTGCTATACAATTTTTATAAATAGTTAGAAATTAAATGTTATATGACTGCAAAGAAATAAAGAAGCTTTAAAGCATGTGACGAGCATTATTATTATGATTAAAATGTCTAGTTAAAGATTTCCTTGACTTGCCAGTAAGAAAAAAAGATTTAATATATACTATACACTTTAATGTGAGTGGCACATAGACTTTTGCTTTAAATACTTATTCATGACAGCTATAATTATTTCCATTTAAAAGTGAGAATTATTCATGTTAATCATAGAGAGTAAGATTGGCATTTTGACTTCAATTTAAGGCTTTAATTATAATAATTATAATAATAATAATAATAATTTTACTTCAATATAATAAAAGGCTTTCTCAATGTAAATATTTTACAGATGACAAATATCAGTGTTTATTTGACAAAACATGAACTGAAAAAAAAAAGAAAAAAATTGTGTAGGGTTTATTTGGAAACTCAGAAATTGCTAGTTTATTTCACAAATTATTTCAAAGAAATGGCAATAAACACTAAATTAAGCAGGAAATTTTGAAGCAGGAAACCTTAAATTGTATTCTCTTGTAAATGTACTTAATATTAATTTACAATTTTGAAAATATTTTTATTTTATTTATTTATTTTAAAAGAAAGGCCTTTTTCAGACCAATGGGATTCTAGCTTAGCAGTGTGAGATATGGTTTGATGACTATGTTAAATGACTTAACACAAAGTCAAAGAGTAGAGAACTCATGTCTGTTGTTTTTTTTTTGTTTTTTTTAAACAGTGATTATGGCTTCGAGAGAAGGGCTGATGGGAAATGTACTCCAGCATTCTGGTTCCTGCCCTCCTCCATGTCTCGGACCTGTACTACAGAACACACATTCCTCAACAGCACTGGGTGAGATCTCATTTGTTACGCATGCATCTATCCATTACAGTGATTATTCAATGTTCCCATTTAGATAGCTAAGTAAACTTGTACAGTACTGTATGTGTTTTTGAGATTTTCAATTAAACATGTTTGCCATCTGCATTCTCAAATGATTTTGATGGATGACTCATGTTGTACAGTATGTGTTTTCACTGTTGCAGATAAGCAGGCTAATGCATTTCAATGTTATCAACTGATCGTTTTGTATTGGAGCTTCAGAACTGGTTCATAAATGTGTTTTTTGAATGTGTGTTATGCATCTGTGTGTGTGCAGGTACAGAAAGGTGGTGTCTAATAACTGCACTGGAGGGGTGATGGAACAGTTCACGGCTCGTAGGCAGCCGTGCCCTAGTCAGGCCCCTCGCGGCCTTCACTTAGTAACCAGCGAAGGGAAGCTAACGGCTACTACTGCCAGCAACGTCACCTTTCTCGTCTTCCTGGAGGAGGTATAGAAAGATTCAGTGCTTCCTGCACTGCTTATATGTGACAAAATCATATATTGTATTTCAGGGAATGTGAGTTTGCATTCTGAGCAGATAAAAGAACTGCAAAATAATAGCAACACATCTTTCCCGCTGACTGCTTATGAAAACTAACAGTCATTAGCTATGTTTCCAGCATCCCATTTTATGCACATTTTGAAGTATTGCATCAGAAATGAGGGATGGAAATACTAAATTTAGAAAAAAAATCCCTTAATTTGCAAAAAAACGTTTTTACGGTCACTTGAGGTGGTTTTTGATTTGTGCGAAAAAGGGTTAATGCCAATAATGGGAGATGGAAAGGCATTTTGCGAATAAATTCCTCCATGCACATCAAAAAAGTCATTTGACTTTGCACGATGGGACCGCATAACCTGAATAACCAGTGGACAGATCTTTTTGCAAAGTATCTGAAATGTTGTTATGGTTATTCTTAAATGCCCAAGCATACTTTGTCTTCAAAGTATTTCTGCATAATTGCCTCCCAGAAACAGCGGGCATCCACCTCTGAAAGCAATGACCGCAAGTAATTTATTATATATGAAAATTATTATAAGTAGTAGCTTCTTCTACTTTATTAAGTGATATTTAGTGCCAGTTTGTCAGGAAGTGACGATTTTGTTCTCTCTGGCTTGTTGAATGGAAATGGTGCTTATTCGCAAATGTTTTATGCGATATTGCAATTTTGCGCACAAGTTAAATTCGCAACTTTAGATGGAAACCCATCTATTGCAACCAATGTAGTCATTTACAAACAAACAACTCTAGTAATGGTTTGTTTTACGAACCAAATCTCACTATTGACAAGTTGCGTATTAGGATGCATTTTAATAGCATATTGGCTGTTTATTAATACTTACAATGAACACATTAAAAGACAAGTTCACTTCCAGAATAAAATAAATTCCGCAATGACCACATTTATTGTGTTTCTGCTTGCTCTGAGATGCAAGTAATTTATTTTAAATGAAAATTATTATATTCAGTGGTTTCTCCTACTTTTTTAGTAATATTTAGTGGCAGTTTGTCAGGAAGTGACGATTTTGTTATCTCTGACTCATTGAATGGATATGGTGGTTATTCTATTTTATGTTATTTTATCTTTTATGCGATATTCAATTTTTGCACACAAGTTAAATTCGCAGCTTAAGTTGGAAACCCGGCTATTGTGTCCAGTGTAGTCATTCACAAACAAACAACTCCATAACACTTTTTATTTTTTTTTACAAACTAAATCTCACTATTTTCAAATTGTGTATTAGCATGTATTTTACTAGCATATTGGCTGTTTATTAATATTTAAAATGAACATATTAAAGACTAATTCACTTCCATAATAAAAAATAAAAAAAAATAAAAAAAAAAATCCTGATAATTTACTCACCCCCATGTCATCCAAAATGTTCACCTCTTTCTTTCTTCAGTCAATCAACGGATTGAAGGTCAAAATTGGAGTTTCAGTGCAGCTTCAATGGGCTCTGCACAATCCCAGACAAGGAATAAGGGTCTTATCTAGTGAAACGATTGTCATTTAAAATAATAATAATAATAATAATAATAATAATTATTTACTTTTTAACCACAAATGCTTGTCTTGCTCTAGCTCTGTGATGCATGTCCACAACTTCACACATTAACTTAATCATGCTGGAAATGCATGACCATATTTTAGATTCCTTAACTCTACCCCATACCTAAACGTAACAGCTACCTTACTAACTATTAATAACCAGCAAATTATGAGTTTATTGAGGCAAAAGTCATAGTTAGCTATAGTGAGAACTGGTTATAGTGAGAACTAAAGTGTGACCTTTACAATTTATCTACAGTACCTACTGCTTTATCCCAAAGTACAGAGATAACCCTCATTCACCATAAATCGGGCATTGCAAGCTAGAGATTTTGAAAAATCATGAGAGACCATCTTGCCTGTACAAGAGCAATGTTTTCCCATGGTAGATCAGTGGTCTGGGACAGATGAGACATCTTCCAAAGCAGATGAACTGACAGCTGAATGAATCGTACACAGAGCTTTGCCAGTATCGTAGTCAGGAAAAAATCTAAAATATAACAGGAAGTTCTCTGAATGAAGAACATTTGGTCACCAGCCTGGTTGTGTGTGTGTTTTTTTTTTTTTTTTAAGCTAGACTCAGTGATGTTTCACGTTATTACCCTTTTTTCCCCAGGGTGATGGATCGAAAACCAGCATCACAGTGGATTTTGGCGACGGAAATGCTTTCACCTACTCCAACGTGAGCTCTATCGAGGATGGCATTAAACACATCTACAAGAACGTGGGAATCTACCGAGTGTCAGCCACGGCCGAGAACACTCTGGGCTCGGAAACGGTGCTCCTCTTCCTACACATTACGTGTAAGCCAAGATATGGGAGGGCGAGTAACAATATGCACAATACAGACAGCCATATCGTATTCTAATTTTATATCCTTAATGTATTTTAAAGACCCACTGAGTCTGAACTCATTTATGCTTTATTGACCAGAAAAATCTCATTTGGCCTTGGTCGTATTGCACTCCACATTAACCAATCTAGATTTCAAGCTTATAGTATCTAACTGGACCACGAGATTGGAATCATCCCTCTTAGTTATTGCCGACAGACACTTCAGTGTATGATGAAGGTCCCGAGGACCCAACATATCATCAAGGTCTGATGAACTTTACTTAATGTAACTTTAAGAATTATGAATCAGTTATTTTTAGTAACTTAAAACCATACAGCACAAACAATGTAGTCAAATCAATTTCCAAACAAATGACTCAATACTTTTAAGTGGATCAAATACTATTAGTTTACATTTTTGTCTTATGTTGCTCATAAAGCTCCTGAGACTTGACATGACTTTAAGCAGTACACAATATGAGTAGTATTTCATAAAAATAAACAAATTATGCTATTTTTTTTCTTTCCTTGTTTAATGTTTTTAAAAGGATATTCAAGAGTTTAATTCAAGAAAGGTTTAGAATGTTATTGCAGAACTATTTGGAATATTTGATTCTAATTCTCTTGATTCTTTATGGCACAAAACACACAGAATACATTAGACTGATTCCCGAATCCCTAATGAAAGACTCTTATGAGTCATACAGTATCTGTTTAGTGAATCATAAACATACCACAAAACCTGTATAGTCTGATTGCCAAACTGATGTCTCTTGTCTTTTTTTTTTTTTTTTTTGCAAATTAAAACCATACATTGTGAACAGTGTAATCCAACAGGTTTACAAACAATTGACTCTAATGAATGATTCTTTTAAGTGAATAACAGCTTCGAACTGTTATATTTACTGTTAAGTTGTTCTTAAAACTACTTAAACGTCTTATGACAATGCACAACCACATTATGAGTAGCATAAAAAATTAATAAATAACCAATTTTTTTTGCTTGTTTAATATTGTTGTTAAATATATAGTTAATGCCAATTATTGAATTGCCTTCATGCTGTTTCTACAGACTGTGAGAAATCATTAAAAAGCATCGATTTCAGATGTACTTGCCCCTTAATGTTTTGAAAAAAGTAAAGAAAAGTGTGGTTGGTCATTTCACATGTTGGTCAAATGGCCTGTTCCTGTCTATGTGGGTGGTTCTTGGCCAGACTATGGATTAAACTGTATGCCAATAATTGAAAATTCTGGCTTTACAGACTTTTGAGCAGACAACTCTATCCCATAGAGTAATGATGTTGGAAGATGCTATTTTAACACATTCTACGAGCAGATGGCCTGAATTTTAGTTTTTTTTTTAGTGGTTGTAGTCTGTGTTTGTGCTAGAGGAAGCTCATCAAATATCAGTGTTTAATAGAGATTAACTAAGCATTTTGATTCAAATGTTCACCCTTTTTCTCATGGCCACCTACTTAGTGAACTTGCCACCCCCTGCTACATTCAGGCTGACAGATGCCTCTGCAGTGACATATTGATCAGGGAGACGGAACGTTTTCAATCTGTCAGTCCTGTCATGCCAGGCAAAGCAAGTAGGGCCTCTGGAGCATGAGCTGAAATTCACGCGCAGATGGCTCTATGTTCCTATGAGAAGTATTTGTGAATGAATGAATATATGTCATTATACATATCATTTGTAGGATGTGTAGTTTGTGCTATAACTTTGTTAAGGCTGTTCTTTTTTTGGTCACAAATAAGAACCACATTCCACCATAATTTGCTCAAATATAATTCTATGAGAATATATCCAACGCTATCTCACAATCTATTTTACAAGGTGGCTAATTTGTACGAATTTGTACGACCTCACTCGTACGATTTGATATGATTTGTCTAAACCCCAGTGTCGGTTAGGTTTAGGGGCGGGGTTAGGTGTAGGACATTAGTACAAATTTATACGAATTGTGCAACTCATAAAATGCATATGATTTGGCAAAAATCATATTAATTTGTACGAGTGTGGTCGTATGAATTCGTACAAATTAGCCACCTCGTAAAATATGTAAATAATTCATTCTTTTTTATTTTTATTCATTATTATTTATTTGTGGTGAAGGAATTCTCTTAAGCTTACCTTGGCTGTATGTATTTGATTAAACAAATGCAGTAAAAACAGTAATATTTTGAAATATTATTACAGATTAAAATAACTGCTTTCTGTTTGAATATATTTCAAAAAGTAAAAGCAATTACTTAATGTCACATGACTCTTTAGAAATCAATCTCATGTTTTTGTGACCAATAAACTGTTAACAAATGTTAATATAGATGAAGAGTTTAGATGCAAAAGCCTGTATGTTATGTTACGTTACGAGTTTATAATATGACAAAACTAACTGAATTTGTATTGTTGCAATTTTAATTATATTGACAAGTGTTATTTAACAAAACTGAATATTGTGTGGTATTTAACATAGCTCTGAATTAGAATTTTTTTTACTTGAAAATGAAACATTTGAATTTTTTTTTAGCAGAACTGAATATTTTTATAGTTTTATAAACGTATTTTCAAACAGCATTTTTTTTCTTTTTCTTTTTTTTTTTTTTGGTTCTGAAATCAAGACAGGAAATATCCAGTGTTTAAAAATACATCTTCAAGTTTTCAAGATGAAGAGGAAATTCAGAACATCAAATTCAATATATATATAATTATAATATATTATACATAATATTTGTGTAGGTTTTTTCATGATGCAAATCGTTGCAAAGCAGCTTTACAGAAAATTAAAGTTTGTACATTATGTTTAGTAATAGCTTATCTCAAGTTGATGTCCATATGGCAGAAATTTATGGTAAAAATCAAGCAGTTAGTTAATGTCATGTAATGAAACAGACGATGAACAATATTAACAGCAATGATTATATGTTATGATCAAACTTATAGCAAAATTTGGTAGTTTTGTATGTTGTCTGAGGGTTGGCATCATCTGAGTTCTTCTGAAGGGTTGGCATCATCTCTTCTCAGGTGTTCAGTCATCTCAGGTCTTTGCAAGGGCTGGATCCAGACTGAAGCTTGTGTAATTCCTAGTTACCACGGGATGCCAATGTGTGGCAGAAACAGAGAAGGTAATAGAGAAAAAATAGCGTAGTTGCTGTTCCAACTAAGCAAAAATGATGTGTTCAAGATTCAAGATTTTTATTCATCACATACACGATTATATAGAGAATATTTAACCAGCAGTGAAATGTGAGTGGTAGTTTGGTGTTTAACCCAAGCAAAAGAAAGAAAATGTGCATTTGATCAGATGTACGTAACTGACAAGGTTATGAGATACATTATGTGAATGCTTGGCTAAAGAGATGTGTCTTTAATCTAGATTTGAACAGAGAGAATGTGTCTGCTATCCCAGGAACTACCAAGAGTCCAGAGTTCTGTGATCTTAGGGAGTGGGATAGATTGTAGCGTGATAGAAGACTAGTTAGGTACGCAGAAGCTAAACCATTTAGGGCCTTAAAAGTAAGTAGAAATATTTTATAATTGATATGGAACTTAATAGGCAGCCAGTGCAGAGAATGTAAAATTGGGGTAATATGATTATATTTTCTCGACCTGGTAAGGATTCTAGCAGCTGCATTTTGGACTTCCTGTAGCTTGTTTGTTGAAGATGCAGAACATCCACCTAGCAGTGCATTACAATAGTACAGTCTAGAGGTCATGAATGTATGAACTAGCTTTTCTGCATCAGAAACAGGTAACATGTTCCGTAACTTGGCAATGTTTCTAAGATGGAAGAATGCTGTTTTTGTAACATGGGAAATATGATTTTCAAAAGACAAGTTGCTGTCTAATATAACACCCAAATTTTTGACTGTAGAGGAAGTAACAGTACATCTGTCTAGATGCAAGTTGTAATCTACGATATTCTGTGTACTGTTTTTTGGTCCAATAAGTAATATCTCAGTCTTATCCTAAAGCATAATAATGGAAACTAATCCCATATTTTCTAAGAATATTACCAAGGGGCAACATGAAAATATCAGAGGGCCTAGGACAGATCTTTGTGGCACTCCATACTTTACTGGATTTAACTGAGATGATTCCCCGTTTAAATAGACAAAGTGATAGCGATCGGAAAGGTAGGATCTAAACCATCTTTTAAAGACTGTCCTTGAATACCTGTATAGTTTTGTATTCTATCTATGAGTATGTTGTGATCTATGGTGTCGAGCGCAGCACTAAGTTCAAGTAAAACTAGCAATGAGATGCAGCCTTGGTCTGACGCAAGAAGAAAGTTATTTGTAATTTTGCAGGAAGGAGCACAATTGATGATTATTTTATTTTATTATCTGATTATTTGTTGATCTAGCCACTGTGCTAAATAAAAACATTGAATTGTTTTAGTTATTTTCTATGAGTTTGTTGATATGCTCGGCCCGGGCAGCTTTTAGAGCCTGTCTATAGCTGGACATACTGTTTTTCCATGCAATACTAAAAGCGTCCAAGTTTTTCTCCATTTGCATTTCTTTCTTGAGAGAATGGGTATTGCTGTTGTACCATGGCACAGTAAATTTTTTCTGGACGATAACACGGAGTCATATAGTTAATATCAGTAATAGGCAGCATGCACGATACAAGGTAGTGGTCATTAACATCATCACTTTGAGGTAATATATCTATATAATTAAGATCAACTGCATGTGATATAATTAAATCTAGTGTATGACTAAAATGATGAGTGGGTCTGGTTATGTTTTGCTTGACTCCAAAAGAGTTCATTAAGTCTGTAAAAGCAAGACCTAACACATCATTTATATTATCAACATTAATGTTAAAGTCTCCTACAATTAGCGATTTATCAACATTAACCAAATTTCTAGGAAATCTGGCCCTGGCGGTCTATACACAGTAGCCAGAGAAAGAGATAGGAGAGAGTCAAGTTATACTAAGATAAATATATTCTTACAAATTTTTCATCTAGTTGTATCACTAAAATTAAAAAAACTTTATTGGATCTCTCATCTGCGTTTAACACAGCAGGTTTAAATGGGAGGAAATTAATAAGTTTTGAGAACTAGCAAACACTGTTAAACTCTTTCAGCGCGAATAACCAACTTTTCTCTGTTCTTTTTCTCTCGGCTCAGGTCAACTGGAGTCTATTCACCTCTCCGCCCCTTTTGTCGCTGTGAAAAATAAAGAAGTCAATCTGACAGCAGTTCTCTCGCCAAGCCAAGTGGGAACAGTCACCTATATATGGTGGTTTGGGAACAATTCAGAAGTAAAGTATTCATGTGTAACTCACTAGACACCTGTGCATGACTCAGTCTCTCTGTGTGTGTGTGTGTGTGTGTGTGTGTGTGTGTGTGTGTGTGTGTGTGTGTGTGTGTGTGTGTGTGTGTCTCACCGACTGCCATGTAAATAAAGCTGGTATGTTCACTGCAACTGCGCTGACAGGGCGTCCTCTTGAGAGTCTCTCTCAAACTGTATTCACAGCCCGTGATCACGCTGGAGGGGAGTGTGGCATTCACGTTCTCTCGAGAGGGAATCAGCGTTGTCACTGTACAGGTGTCTGCTGGGAATACCATCCTGCAAGACAGGAAAACCGTCGCTGTCCACGGTGAGTTTTACACACAACAAGTAAACAGACTGCTGGGTATTGAAGATAGCTTCATATATGAGCAATAAGATTTCTCAAAATATGTTTTTTTCCTTGCTCTTTGTATATTTGTGATACATTTGGGAAAACATCAACATTTTAACTATTGTAGTTTAGCATACAAGGAATGGTAAAAATGGTAAATGAAAAAAAAAAAAAAACATGATAAAATAAAAATATGTTAATGTTGTTATTTTTATGTTTTTATAATTTAATATATAAGTCAATTGTTTTTGAAACCAAAAATACAATAAAAACAATAATATTGTAAAATATTATTATAGTTTAAAATAATTGTTTTCTATTTGGATATTTTGTAAAATGTAATTCTAATATAATGATTTGCTGCTCAAGGAACATTTCTTATTAATAATACTATTAAAACAATGTCTTACTAATTTGCAATGCAATTCATTTCCTGCTGATTTTAAATTAGTTTTAAAAAATCTCCACCCTCCTTTTCTTTTCTTTTTTTTTTCTTCAAAAATGTCAAAACTCAAAATGAAACCATATTCATATTGCATTTAAATACATTTAAATACACATTGAAAGCAAATGCTGCAGCACAGGTGTACTGCAGTGCAGTAGTCAGACAAACAGTAATTGTAAACACTTTTTTTTTTTTTTGTAATTACAGAATACTTCAGATCTCATCTTCTTGCCTTTTCATCTAATCTGGATGATCACAACCCTGATGTGGCTGAATGGAGGCTTGATGTGAGTCGAGTCATTAAAACCTCTATGGTGCAGGTGAGTTCAAACCATTTACCATTTGACAAAACATTCAATTTTCACACAGCTGAAAATCTGCTCCCCTATTCAGTGACATCACATTACAATATATAATGCTTCACTGCATATACAATATAATAAAGCATGAAGAGGCATTCATGTCTGTCCCCCTTGAGGTCATATATATGGTAGTAGTGCTAACATAAAGTTTAAAAAGCTATACATATTAAAGTCTTTCTTTTCTTTGGAGTATGTAACTACAGCCTATTTATTCATATTAATACTCACAAGAAGATTTCTCTTTTCTCTTGAACTTTCTGTCAGTGCCCTTTGCACAAAGTTTAAATGAGTGTGTGCAAGAGTATTTATCATCTGATCTGACATGGCTCTAGGATACAGAATATAAGATGACTCATTTCTATCAAGAACCAAATTATTTTATCAAACAATAATCAAGGTCTTCTGTGGATTTCCTGCATAGATATTAAACACAAAGGATGACGATAAACCACTAATGGATGTGTTTCACAGATATGTAATGGCATTTGACATTTCAGGTTTTGAGCATTATTTGACAAATGTCAGCATAAAATCTTCAAAAAGAATTCTGTTCAGTAGTCGTGACATAAATATAAAATCCTTTCAGAGAATTTCAATTTAAAGCACTACTTGAGCCAATTCACGAGGGCATTCAAATGTTCAGAGTCTATATATACTGAGCTGGGTAGTAACTGATTTCATGTAATCTGGAGTACATAATCAGATTCCAAAAATTAAGTACTTATAATTAGACTAAATTACATTTTAAAATACTCATAACCAGACTATAGTTGCTTTATTAATGATGACATGATTACATATTATTCACGCAATAGCAATAAATTATCCATAATTTATTGATTCTCTCTAATACTTATTTTTGATCTTTGAAATTTTCCTTTCTAAAATAGCCTGCCGCTCATATTAACTCAGAAAGTCACTTGATTGTGTTTATTGAGGGCACTGTATGTTTATGATATCACAAACCAAGGAAGAAGCTTGTTGTGGTCCCTACCAGCCGTTTGTTGTAGACCTTAAAAAAGGAAAGTCTGTAAAATAAAAATCTTCCTTTGCATTGAACTCAGCAGATGTTGTTCATGCTCATACATGAACATGACACATTAACTAAAGTAAAAAAAAAAAAAAAAAAAAAAATAAAAAAAATAAAACAGTGAAATAATAATCATGGACCCCTTTAAGTACAAATGAGATTTTAATTAAAATAAATATTTTAATAATTAAGTATCACATTTGCGTGTTCAGAGTTCTCTGACATGGTCATGTGGCGTGCAGGTAAACATAAAATATTTCACTTTTTTTTTTAGTAAGTGTTTTGATATTTTAAAATCATTTATTACAGTTTTACATGATTTATGATTTAAATAATTGTTAGCTTTTCATTTTGGAAACCTTGATGCAATATAATGTTTAATACACTTCATGTTGTTAATTACAATAAATGGAATATATTTTCTTACTTTGTATTTTTACATCATTATGGTACAAGGTTATCCAATGTGATAAACAAGTTAGGACAAAAGTAATCAAAAAGTAGTCTGATTACGTTACCTAAAATGTGTAATGTAATGGATTATGTTACTGACTTTTTTTGTCATGTAATTTGGAAAATTTTATTTTTTATTCATAAAAGAATCCTGTTTCCAAAACAGGATCATGTGACACTGAAGACTTGAGTAATGATGTATTCAAAAGAAAGTTCAGCTTTGCTTTACAGGAAGTTATTTTTAATTTTAATAATATTCCACAACATTACATTTTTTTCTGTATTTTTGATCAAATAAATAGGTTTGATGAGCATAACATAAAAAAAAAAAAAAAAACATAAAAAATCTTACTGATCCCAAACTTTTGAACGATATACTGTATATATGATATCCATTCCAGGTATAAAAAGTGTACAAACACAAGTGTAGTCAGGAGCTTTAATGGGTTTTCACGCTCCACACTTTGCTTGAAGAACTCAAGTTGACACACTTGTGAAGTTGGCTTCCAGATTCGCTCTCACTGATGGAAAGGAAACACCACTGTAACAGAACAAGCTTCACGAATATTCAAACATATGGGACGACAGACCGAAATAATCATCAGTGCTCTTCTGCACTTCCCCCGTGGCATTTTCAAGAGGCCGTTATAACTGAACATGGGGACTTTCTTTATGGATGTTTATGAAATATGACACTTGAGAATAACGGTTCTCATGTGAGCCATATGCGTGTTCTGCTCTAGTTGGTTAGTGGTAATATGTGTAATGAGTTTTGCGCTGGGCATATGGACAGGAACGAGGTGGACGTTGTGACCTTGTAACACCAACCAAGGAGAATTTTATATATTTATTTTCTGAAAAACATGAAAATTCTCACTTTATTTACTCACCCTCATTTAATTCCTAACCCTACCATTTTTCGTCTGTGGAACACAAAAGGGGAAATACAGAAGAATTGATTTGTTGCAAGAGTGGGAACCAATGATGTGTGACATGATGTCAAATCTGGTTCAACTCATTTAGAAGACACGAGGGAGTAAATGATGTTGAAAAGTTAATTTTTGAATTCTTTAAATTGCATTGCAGCAATGGACTGTGTAATCATGTGTATTCTTGAGACAGAAAACAATTAATTTTATTGTTTTAAATAATGGCTCAAATATATACAAACAAAAGTAAAAGTCCCTTATTCTGCATTTATTTCATAAAAAATACACTAAAAACAGCAATATTCTGAAATATTATTAAAATTTTAAAAAAGGGTTTCCATTTTAATAATAATTATGTGACAAATATTTATGTCTTCAGTGTCACACGATCCTTCACAAATCATTCTAATATGCTGATTTGAAACATTCCTTGTCATAATTAATGTCAAAAATGTTTGTGCTGCTTAATAATTTTGTCAAAACTGTGAATAGTATTAGTATTAATAATAATAATAATAATAATAATAATAATAATAACACATTATTGGGGTATTAATAACTGTATAATAATAATAATAATAATAATAATAGTAACAAATGATAAAAACATCTTTGGGGTAAAAAGTCAGTCTCAAAAGAATATTTGAAATAAAGGGATTGTCTTTTTTTATTTTTTGTTTCTTTGACTCTTGTATTCCTCTAACCCTGTTTATTGGATGTTTGTATCTCTAAGAGTCTGTTTGCTGGTCTTCAGGCGACAGGAGTGAATCCAGAGCAGCTGTTGGTCACTGTGTTGCCTGGACTGCCAACAGCGGCCGAATTCTTCCTGTTACCGGACAAACAGCTGACAGAGGGGAAACCAGACAAAACAGCCACCCATTTAGACCAGGTACATGATGCATGATTTTCAATCTCAGTCGTGAAACACTCAGCTATAATTAATGTTTTGCTTTACCTTTGTCTCGTATTCAGAAGAAAGGGCTCAGATATTCAAATACTATTTCCAGTCCTCCTTTCAAATACAAAAGGATGGTGGGTAAATGGAGGATCTTGACAAGAGCTTCTTATGGTCTCCAGCAGATGTCAATGTTGGCCTATTTAACTCTATTTAAAAAAAACTGTTTTTACTAGTCCACAGAGATTGTTCTTGATCATAAAGTCTCTTAATTTTCTCCTGAAATGAAATACTAGGTCATGAGACAACCACATAAATACACTTTCATAAGCAACTTCAGAAAGTATCGGTAAAAGTGGCTTTCTGATTAGATGTCAGAGCTTAATGAGATACATTTCTTATAACTCACTTGTGAGGTCAAGGGTAATTCTGGCCATACTGCAGTATATTTGGCCATAACAGAGAACAGCCATTATCGAATATGAGAAGATGGCTCATATCCTCCAATATTAACATGCAGAGTCATCTATATTTTTGAGGCAGTGATTTCTCACTATACAGACTCACTATAGAGGAGGTCATAAGTAACCCATCCACTAGATCGCTTATGGGCCAGAGATATATCACAGATGATAGGGGGATATCTGCACTTTGAGGATGTCCATGCACGGGCTGCTTTTTTTCCCTCGCCCAAACCTACCTTGAATCTGCAATGGACCTTTCACTGCAGATCCTCATAAATCTCTATTCAAGGGTGGCGTGTTCAAAGTATAATGTGTAGATAGCCTTATTAAAAAAGTATAATAGACTGACTGACCCTGGTACAATTCATAAAGAAAGTAATTATTCATGGAATGGTCTAATTTTAAAAGGGTGAGAGATAAGGAGAGAGAGAGACAGAAGGTGAGAGCACTGAAGAAATAAAGGAGCGCAGAAATAAGTCAGGAGTCATTTAGTAAATGAGGCAGATTTAATGAAGCTTGGGTAGAAAGAGCGAAAAAAGAGATTCTTTGAACAGGAAGTATATTTATGTGAGGTTTGGTACTATCATCACTGAACTCAGATCTGATGCCCAAGACAAAGCTTAAGAGTTGTTTATGAAAAAAATAAAATAAATAAATAAATAAACTCTTAACATCATATTTATTATAATCATAATAAACTAATCCATCATCCAAAAAAAAAAAAAAAAAACAGCAACTCTTTAATAATAAAGTTAGCACCATTTCAGAAAGTGCGTTCTTCAATAAAGAGTTAAAGTTCAAAAACTTTTTTTTAATCAATTGATTCTCTGAAATGAATTATCATAATTTCAGAAAGTGCACATTTCAAAGGAAAGTTTTATTTTATTTTATTTTATTTTATTTATTTTTAATTTTTTTTCCCATCTTTGGCTGACTTGTCAGTAGGCAAATATCTTTAAATCCTGTGAGTCCTTTTACAATGATTGTATGAAAAACAAATAATTATTGAAATTTATTATACCCTGACCCATATTAAATTATATTAATTTAAGATGAAATGTTGCAGTGCCATTTATTAACACTGAAACACACTCTCTGAGATAGAGAGAGAGAGTACTTTAAAAGTGATCAAACTTTAGGCACCTGTTTAGTTTCAGAATGACCCTTAAAAACATGATCTGCCATAATCGAGCAGAAAAACGAACAAGGCTTTATTTGGGGAGGGAAATATCTATCTGCTTTCAAGATTTTTGCATACATAAAAGCGCCTCACAGTCAAGGGCTCTGTGTGTGTTTGAGGTAGAGGAGAGAGATGTTAGGCCTAAATGAGATCCCCCTCCTATGTCATATATCTTTATTTGTGAGTGAAGGTGATAGAGTTGATTTATGCTGAAACGTCTTCTCAGTGTGGTACAGGCTCACGTACGACAAACAACATGAAGAGCCCACACTTTGCCTCAATGCATCAGGACTCACCAGGCTCAGAACCGGGAAAATCAAATACCTACGGGACACGAATGTCTAATTTCTTTTTGTGAATGCTTATGTAATTTAATTTGACAGATTTGGATGTATTATATGCAAGGCAGTGTTTTCTCATCCAGTGTGGTATGAATATGATGAATATGTGATTTTGCTTTCAGCTCTCAGAACTGGTTCTCAGCGCTCTGAATCAGAATCTGGTTCAGTTCACACTCAGACCAGGAGTCCAGATCACAGTATACGCTGCCCATTTATCAGCAGGTAATGAACTAGAATCAAACACTGCCCTTCTGGATATGAACGAGAGAAGGCTTGCAGATGGTTTATAATGACCGAATTATCATTTTTAGATGAACAGCGCCCATATGACATTGATTGTATAATGAATTCTTTTCTAAAAATATTGAGGGATTTTAATTTTAGAGATTTGTAAAGGTTTATAAATAGGAGGGCTGAAATCTGCCAGACTGTGCACTGACAACAATTGCTTGTCTTATTTTCCCCTGCGTCTAGCGCCTCTAGTGGACACAAGCGAGAATCACAGCGGCTCAGCTATGCTCATGCTCCTCTCTGTGGTGGTGGTGGGTTTAGCCGTGTTCCTCATCTATAAATTCAAAAGGTATTGTCATCCATTTTTAAAAATTCAACGTGGATCATATTCTATTTATTATCAGTTCAAAATATGGTTAGCTTTCTAAATTGGTTAAATGTCTAGTGGCAAGAGTCTGGGGAAGCCTGAAAGATTACAAGTTATTTATGAAGTAGTCAAGACACTGTACTTTTACTATAAAAAAAAAACTACCTAACTACATTGGATATAATAATCATTTTAATAAGGATGAATGTATATATTTTCAAAGGCATAGAAAAATATATATATATAAAAAAAATAATAATAAATAATAATAATTTAGGTACCCTCATGTCATTCCAAACCAGTATGAGTTTTTTTTTTTTTTTATCTGTCAAGCACAAAAGAAGATATTCTAAAGAATGTTGATGGTACCCATTGATTTCCATAGTATTTTTCCCATACTATTAAAGTTAATGGCTACCGTCAATAGTTTTGTCGCCAACATTCTCAAAATATTTTTGTTTATGCTCAAAAAAAAAAAAAAAAAAAAAAAAAAAAAAAAACTCATACAGGTTTGGAACAACTTGAGGGTGAATAAATGATGACAGATCTTTCATTTTTGGGTATATATTGTCATCTGAAGCACGCAAACCTGCGCAAATATTAAGCTCTCTATGAGGTATTGTGTTTGAATGGACAATTTCACACACAAATTATCTCAAAATGCCTTTCTTGGTAAGTATCCTATAGCAGACATAGCGTAAAATGCAAAACAGTAATATTGTGAAATATTATTTCAATTAACACCAGATTTCTATTTTGAGAAAAAAAAAAAAAAATCATAAAAGAATCCTGAAAAAAAGTATCACAGGTTCCAAAAAAAAAAATGAAGCAGCACAACTGTTTCCAAATTTGAATTATAAATTGGCATATTAGAATGATTTCTGAAGAATCATGTGACGCTGAAGATTGGAGTAATGATGCTGAAAATTTAGCTTTGCATCACAGGAATAAATTACATGTTTAAAAAAATATATATAATAAATATTAAATATATAAATTGTAAAAATATTTAACAATTTTACTGCTTTTGCTGTATTTTGGATCAGATAAATGCAGGCTTGGTGAGCAGAAGAGAATTCTTTAAAAAACATAAAAAATCTTACTGTTCATAAAATTATTTTATTAATTGATTCACCTTTTTTATTTTTTTATAACCAAACAGTATTATCAGCATTATGATAGAATCAAACAGCATTATATAACTGAATATAAACTGTTTAGATTTTTTTTATGAATTTTCAAATTAATGTAATAATAAACATTATCAATTATTTTGAATATTGTTACAAAAAAGCAGAGCAGATGCCTGCGCAAGGACTCAAATGAGGCAAAGTCATTCTTGTTCCCTCAGATCTCCAAGTTGTGGCTCAGTTTAGCTTAAAACAACGTAAAGCACAGAGCAGATATGTTGAGCGGTGATTCACCCTTTCGCTGTTGCAGAACCTTCTTTTTTTTCTTTCTTTTTTTCCCCCTAAGCGCTCATAACAAATGAGAAATGACAGTCAATGCACAGACATTATCAATATTTAGCCCTTTGAGTTTTTCAGGTTGACCTTTATGAAATGTTAAATGATTTCCATCACTGGACAGAGAGAAAAGGGCACAAGAGTTCAATAAGACAAGATCTGGAGACAACAGAAGTGCCAAGAATTTTCCAGCGCTTTAATACATAACAGTCTGGCTCTCAGTGACGCTACAGCCGGCAACTTTTCACTTATTGAAGGAACAGGAGGAACTTCCTGTTAAAAAATAAATATATATTTTAATGATGAAAAACTGTTCTTTTCAATGAATCAGTTCACAAAAACAGTCTGAATGATTCATTTATGAGTTGTAAACTCAGTTCTCAGAAGATCGGTGAATAATGGCCTAAATATAGAGCACCAGTGGTATGGACTACTTTTATGGTGCATTTGCATCATTTTTTGAAGCTTGAAAGCCTCATGTCCCATGAGGACTAATTGCAGTTGCAGTACAGTAAACTCTGAAGAAAAGCATCTGCCAAATGCATGTAAATAGGTTTAGAGCGACATGAGTGTGAGTTTCTTTTTGTGAATTAATGAGGGTGCTAGATCACATTTTAATGAGCTGCCCGTTTGTGTTGCTTTCTTTCTGCTAAATCCCTCTCCAGTTGTATTTAGCACAATAAATTTGCTTTTGAATCCTCTTGTTAACGTTTTCGCTTATGTGGCTTTCTCCCGCCGTAATGATGCAGACCAAGACGGATAAAATCACCTCTCTAAAGGGAGGCCTTGATTTATCAACTCCTAAGTGAGACTTTTCACATAGAGGTCTTTTTTTCTTATTCCTATGTCCTTTCACAACTTTTCCCTGAAGCAGATCCCAGACCTCGGCTTGTAAACGGACTGTACCACACTCACAAACTATAAACACATGCTTCTAGTGATAAATGAACAGAAAGACGTGAATGGCAAAGCTGATAATGTCAGAGCCATCAGAAAGTTTGGAAAAAGAGCGGAAGCGCACATTACGAACCTTATCAGCCCGGCTCATGAATATTAATTAGCTAATGTTTGGCCAGTAGTCCTTGCTAAAAGATAAGTGTCTGCTAGTCACTGCAGATGACCGTTTACCACTAGCTTGTTTGTGTTATCTTGTCTTTTTTTTTTTTTTTTAAAGAAAGAATATAAGATTTTTTTATACTAAAAAAAGTGTTTTGTGTGTGTGTGTGTGTGTGTGTGTGTGTGTGTGTGTGTGTGTATGTGTTTGTTCAACAAGGTTTCATAAAAAGTACTGTAAAAACAGTAATATTGTGAATTTAAAATAACAATTTTCTATTTGACTATATTTTAAAATGTAATTTATTTTCTGTTGCAATGCTACATTTCAGCATCATTACTCCAGTCTTCAGTGTCACATGATCCTTCAGAAATCATTCTAATATTCTGATTTGCTGCCCAAAATAATTTTGCATTATTAAAAATGTTGATCAGTTATGCTGATAAATATGCTGTCAAAAAAAAAAAACAATGGATTCTTGATGAATGGAAGGTTAAAAAGAACAGAATTTATGATGAATTTGATGAGTGAAAATAATAATAAAAAATCCTAATTATTTGAAAGATTAAGTTAGTTAAGTTAGTTGAAACTTGTAACTTCTAAAAGTTTACGAGACTTTTCCCCTTCAGTTATTAGAATTGTTTAACACTTGACAATATTGATTTTTATTTTATTTTTTTCTCCCGTCACCACTGATTCCCCAAGCATGTCTCATAGCATCAAGCTTTGTTTGCCCGTGTCTCATTGTAAATCTTTCCTCAAGGAAGATCCCAGGCCTCCACGTCTATGCAGCGATGCAGGACGAAAAAGAGCAAGAAATGATCCAGAGTCCAGTTTCTCCCACGGACAGCACACCCAGCTGCAGCTCTCAGAGAGAACTGCTCACATCACTGGAGCCTCTGGACACAGAGCCCAACACCCAGACCATCGGTGAGTACCACACTGTCCATTCAACACTGAAGCGCTGCTTCTACTGAACTCAGCTGTGATTCTTGGGAACAGCAGACACACTTTACCTGTCACTCTTCTCGGTCGTGGCGTGTTATCCCACTTCCAGTAAATGGCTTCACCAGTCTTTGTTGGTAAAGAGGTCCTTGTTGATTGCAGGGAACAGCACTGGTTGCTCGACTTCTTGATGCCTATAATAAATCAACAGAACAGCACGTCATGTTGTATTTCAGCTTTCTAGGCTGCTGTGGGAATCACTGATACACTCTTATAAAGCTGTTTGACATTTGGAAAGAAGACAATATATTGATAAAGAAAGGATAGTAAGAAAGAATGCACCTCTCTAGACTGACAGAACATACTGTAGTGTTTCTCAGAAATAGCCCAGAAAAAAAAAAAAAAAACTATATATACAATATAATTTTGCATATATTTTTGAAAAATTATAGCTAAATTATAAAATATATTATACATAACATCTGACCAATTCTATAATTTATTACAAATTACATGGTGATAAAATATAGAACAGTAAAGAAATTAAACATTTATTATTATTATTATTGTATATTATTTTTTTCCCTAAATTTAATTAAAAAATTGTGCTGAAACAGGTTCTGAAACAGAAAAAAATTATTTTTCATTGTCATTTTGTCCCTTTGTATTTCCCAGAATGCATCAAACCTCATCCATGTGTCAAATTCTCCAAAAAAAATAAAAATAAAAATGACATGGTGATATAAATAAAACAGTAACAAATATTAATATGCTATTAATATATTAAACATATTTAAAAAAATATTAAAAAATAATAATTTAATAATTATAATATAATATATACTAATAATTAAAATAAGATTCAAGACAGACAGACAGACAGATAGTTTTATAATTATTAGAATATATTAGAATTATATATATATATATATATATATATATATATATATATATATATATGTATGTGTATATGTATGTATGTATATGCAATTAAAAATTGTGCATTTGAGTTCTGGAACAGAATAAGTAGTGAATTATATTTCTTTGTCATTTTGTCTCTATGCATTTCCCAGAATGCATCAATCCTCATCCACGTGTCAAATTCTCATCAGATCTTCCTACATACATCGACGTTTGAACTCTAGCCTCCGCCATGTCAAGGACTTTGGTCATGCGGACACAAAGGTTTCAAGCTTTATTCAGTACTTGTGCATGTTGGACATTAACTTTACTGTGCTCTGTGAATACTAGAACAAACTTTGTAAAGCTTTTTTATACATCTGTGTATTCAATAAAACATTTTTGATGCTGTTCATTTCTAAAGATGCCAGTGTGTACAAAGTCTGAGGGAGAGGCCAGCATGAAGGGTGGGAAAAAAACAAACAAAAAACACAATTATTCTTGGTTACCTGTCTGTTTCTTTTTATCGCTAACAGTGGCAGTACAACATGGATATGTGACATTTGGAAGTGTTTTAATAATAAAGTGTAAAGTTATTAATGATTATTGTAAAATGAAACACATTTTCTGGGTTTCATTTTGTATATCTAGCACATCTGTACTTTACATGTAACAGAAATGTAGATTTTACCACTCATTTTATGGGTTTCATGCCTTTATTCATGAAACAGGGTTAATGTTGAAGCTTGTTTATCTTGTTTTGCTTCTCTGCAATATCAAAGTATATATATATTTTTTCTTAGTAAAATAAATTCTGTGTTTCTATGTAGAAATAACTGACTGTTGGTTTACAGATCAATCAGTGTCAAGATATGCTGTGTAAACTGACTTGATGTTCTTGAGACATTATGGCCAAGCAGAAGATGATAATCATATACTGTCTAGTGTGGTTCATAAACAATGTTGTATGGAATAATTTATGTGCACTCACAGAGAGTTACATGATTTATGCTTTCATTTTGCTTGTTTATTTGTCTTTTTTTTTGTGCATTTAAATTAGTCATGACATACCAAAAGTAAACTGTACAGGCTGACGGATACGAATGTATGAATGTGTAAGTACATAATGAAATATTTAAGTTTTTTTTTTTACTTTCCCTGTTTACATATAAGCAGCATAAATTCACAGCGAAGATATGATCAGTTGATTAATTAACTAATACTTAAGAATCAGAAATCAAAATAATGCGTGTCACGTATGGAAGTCAGCATACAGACCTTCATCCACTAGCATATAGCCACTATTCAATAACTATAATAATTGAAATATAATATTTTCATATATAATATTAATTTGATGGCTTCAGCTACTCAAAAATTGCCAACAATTCACAGCACAAAACACATTGTTGGCAAAAACCATGTTTTTATGAACCTGGATATAATTTCAACTTATTTAATTTTATTATTAATTTCTAAATAAAAACATGAAAATAATAAATGTAATTAGTTTTATTTTATTTTTAAATTACGTTTTATTTTATTTATTTTCTTATTTTTATTTTATTTTTCAAATGACATTTTTTAATTTAAATTGTAATTAAATTAACTTTAAAAAAAAATATTTTAATAAAATATTTAATAAAATATTATTTTATTTAAATTACATTTTATTTAATTTTTTCATTTTATTTTACGCTTAAAATCTATTTTTATTTTTTTATGTAATTTTATTTTTAAATTAAATTGTATTTAATATTAATTGTATTTCTAAATGACATTTTATTAAATTTGTATTTTATTTTATTTTTTTACAATTTATTTATTTAATTTAATTTAATATGGTTAATTTGGATGGCCAAATGACACTTTTAATTTACAATTTGTGCCAAAATAGTTTGCATGGACATATGTCAACAACAAAATTAATTAGACAATTATGTTTAGTACAATAACAATACAATAGTACAATAGAGACATTTTTTTTGCATGTCCTTCTGTTTATTATAATAGTGCTGTTACACACAGAAAAGATCATCTTCTTTATGTCATACTCGATACTGATATTCTTTTTCTTATATATATGGACTATTTGCTTCCCAATTCTGCTCTTCTTTCATTATGTTTTCTTTTAAACATCAAGGTTACATTACAGCTATTGTCAGTCTTTCCATTCTCATACACCAATGCATGTAAATCGAGGTCATCTTTATTACAGAATTGTCAGGATATTGAAAACAGCATGTCTAAAAGGGAAATTTTAATGGCTAATTTTATTTCAATTGTCCTTGCCTGTCACCTTTTGTACACTGCATATAAATATCATGTCACAGCAGTAGAGGATGTTCATACTGAGACAATTCACTATGGACTTGACACAATCACAGTACAGATTATATTTTCATAATATCACGCGCTGTGGTCTGAGGCTGTCTTTAGCATATAAGACGATGGATGACAAGACTCTCAAGTTATGAGTTGAAAGTGTCAATCAAATGAGTACAGGGCATTGTGGGTAAGGGAGGGGGTATTTAAAGGAACAATAGCAATATCATTTAATTTTTTCTGCTGAAAGGCCGAAAAAAATAAAATAAAAATAAAAATCTTATATGATAGAATCTGTGTTAGAAGATCCAGATCTAAAAATGACATTACTTCAAACCTGGTGGCTGATGATAAATACATTTTAATTATTAAATGGAGTTATACATTCAGATTGAAGACAGAGCTTTTGTTAAACCACTGGCTACAAAACAAGACACTTTATGAGCTTTGAATGGACAAACTGCAGCAGCCAGGAAATCAAAATCCAGCGCTGCCACTTCTCTCTGAAGAGTAAGGAAGATTATTTTTGTAGAAGACAAGAGTTTTATTACTGTAAAGATTTTATATATATAAATATCTAAAAGTTTTAGGTGTGTAATGTTTTGTTTCTTTATTTTTTATCTTTCTTTGACCTCAACTCTGTGCTCTGTGGAATTGTTTCTGTTTGGTGCAATCGTATTTATTAAATGAAATCAGTCCCTGTTATTGTGTTTTGATTTTCTTACAGTATTTGTAAAAACAATATGTAATTTGCTGAAGTAACCTTTAAATCATAGATAAAAATAAAGTATCAATCAAAATGGTGTATGTTTTTATTTCATTTATAGGCTTTTAACAATGCATTTTTAATGTGAATTCAATCATTATTTATTTATTTTTTTATGATTATGACAGTAATAGTCCAAACAACTAATATAATGGTCCAAATAAATTATGAAAATAATAATAATAAATCTTACAGACCCCAAATTTAAATATTTATTTATTTAACTTGGGGTCTGTATTTTATTTTTTATTCTATTTTTTTCTGACATTTTGGGGTTTTTATTCTTCTTCAAAGATGTATCATGCTCATTAAGTTGGCACCAAAACTGCAGAAAATAATAATAATAATAATAATTTGTTTCTACATTCTATATGTCGACAATAAAATGTAATTTATTCCTGTGATACAAAGCTGAATTTTCAGCATGCATAATTAATTTTGAAAACAGTTCATTTCTGTTTAATATTTTTGTGCAAACCTAGATGCAGCGTGAACATTTATTTTTATATCTATTCTATATATATTCTATACTAGACACTTCATCTTCTCTCTCTCTCTCTCTCTCTCTCTCTCTCTCTCTCTCTATATATATATATATATATATATATATATATTATATACTTTTGTGCAAAGCATATTTTTTGACAAATAGAAAGTTCAAAGCAGCATTTATTTAAAATGGACAATGTAAAAGTATTTTCTATTTACAATCACTTCTAATCTATTTAATGCAATAGAAGTATTAATTTATATAATAATAATAATAATATTAATAATAATAATATTTTTTGTGTATTTTAAACCATTTTGTTTGCTGAAAATCCTTTACCTTGTAGTTTTGTTGTTGTTGTTGTTGTTGTTTAGAACCAAATTGGATTCAGTCATTTTATCAGCTTCCTTGATGAAGGTCTCGATCTGAGGTTATGCTCTTTTTTTCTTTCTTTTTTTAAATAAACAAAAAAAAACTTTGGATATTTTTTCAGTATTCAAAAATATAAACAAAAAAGTCTTAACAAATATATACAAGTATATGAAAGTATATACAAGTATATGAAATATGTAGTTTTCTAGTGAAACAGAAGCCCACAACATGCTAGTCATAAAATTATTTCTAGCCACTTCTGGAGAAAAAAAAAGAATGTGAGAAAGGAGGAGAAATGAGCAGCCATTAGCGATGAATGGCTTCACGACAGTGCAGCTAGAGAGACAGAGTGAGGGAGGTAACTGGAAGGCACATGAGACTGCAGATTAAGGAGCAATCAATGCTGCCAGGGGCCCCGGCTCTGCTGACATCTCAAGGTAACTTTCAACGGTGCCCAGGGAACTGTAAGTATGAGTGTGTTTGCACGTGTGCCTGTTATGCAACTGGAGTCAAGGGCACAGCTAATTCAAGCCTAATGAAACATTTTGATTTTCTCCATAAAAGAAATCATGCCCTCATGATAAAGTATTAGGTGACCAGCGTACCTCTTGTGTACCAATGAAAGTTAATCAGAGGCCTGTCTCCGCCAGGATAATAACCAGCTCAATCCATTCCCTGTGGGTTCATACTGTAGTTACTCCAAGGACATTAGACTCAGTCTTGCTCTGGTGACACGTGTGCCTACAGCAAACAGTGTCCACCGCTGGCATCTCAGCTAGCAGCTAGCAGACTCACCACATTTAATTACCTTTGGAAAGAAAGACCAGTGGGAGAGAGTGAAACACACATACACACACACACACACACACACACACACACACACACACACACATACACACACACACACACACACACACACAAATAAACCAAAGGGGAAACTGCATTAGTAATTCATTTCATACTCCTGTTAAAAACCAAACAATGTAATACATATGAAAGAAGCTCTTTTCTTTGATAGCAGGCAATGTAGGGTAACAGTATATACAAAGAGCATCAATCATGTGATGAATGCAAAATCAGGTGTTTTGTGTCAGATCTCCTGCCAGGACATTGTACTGCTTGGCTTGAATGGTTTCACAGGACAGTATGGCTGTGCTTCTCTATACAAGGCATAATTCTATCAAGCTGGGTTTCCCAATATCGTTGCAACTCATGCTTTTCATATTGGTAAGACCAAAGGTGCTGAACTAAAGTCAAAAAGTTCAATATCACCAGAGGGTTTGTCTCACCAACAGAAAAATACTGCAAAACATGAAAATGATATTGTTTTGCTGAAGTAAAAGAGTTATTAAGCAATACAAAATGAACTATATATGTATATATAGTAATGTACCAATGTCCAGGATGTTAATGCAATATATATATATATATATATATGTGTGTGTGTGTGTGTGTGTGTGTGTGTGTGTGTGTGTGTGTGTGTGTGAGAGAGAAAGAGAGAGAGAGAGAGAGAGAGAGAGCATGAAACCAAGCTTCACTACTTATCCAGCCATTCACTTCATTAACTTCCCATCTCTCCCTGGGGACGGATTGCATTCTCTAGAGGTTAACACAGGCCAGCAAATAGAAAGTCACTCTCTTCTACAGACTGATTTGCATGGTCTGTTGGTAATTGGCATTCAGAAAAGCTGTATTTGATTAGGAGGTTCAGAGGTGCGCTTTTACTCCTGGAGACTCTATCACAATGTCCTTGTTCTTAACACCACTGGAAAGATGACAGTGATCATTTGACAGTGATTTAATGAGCATATTCCCTTCATCAATGATTATTCTTTGTTACTTGCACAGCAGAGCAGAAGAAGAAGTATATTTTGATGAATAGGAAACAGCTGCATGAACTGCATGCAGGCAGCAGAACGGAAACAAAAACGGACCGGTAACCAACCCTTGTGGGACACCCTCCCATAAAAGAGTTTATATACTTCAAATGAATGGAAGCTGAAACGCTGTGTTTGGCCTGATTGATTACCCTGCTCAGTGAAACTGCAAAATAAGCAACCTCCAAATGATGCATATGTAAACAACTGATTACTCGTTAATCTGCTTGCGCAATTTTGAATAAAACCCAGAGCCAACTGAATCATTTCTATGCAACCTGTAAAATGTTTTCATGTATTGATCAAACTGGTTCTTTGTTTTTGTACATTGAAACACCCACTGTGGCAGAAAAGGTCATTAAAATCACGCTCCACTAGAGTGTAATCAGTATACATTTAGCTGACATCATGATTGCAGTAATTAACTTTATCCTTTAATTATTTTACCTTTTTTTATCAGTAGCATACTGGAATAGCGGAATGAACATTAAAAAAGTAGAATGAGCATTAAACCATGGAGGTACACCAGAAATTATTTTTTTGAGAAAGCAAAAGTGGTTCATTTTTTTACAAGCTGACTTTAAATGCCATTTTATTTAACTTGCACAAACTTATACATTATGTTTAGACAGTTAGCCTATAGTGTTAAACAAATGGTTGGCTTCAAGAGTCACTTTTACAGCATATATACCATAACTAAACACACCAGAACTACATCTAAGTAAAAAATGCAATTTAGAGTTGCTTTCCAATGGCTGCCCCAGGATTTATTTATTAATATTTCTTAGAAAGAAATAATGTTAATAAATAACACCTGCTGTATCTACACCATTACGAGCTGCAATGTAAGAAAAGCACTCTTAATGAAATTAAAAAGTTATAAACCCCTGACTCTGTCATCCTCATTAGATGTTTGTTTTGCCAAGTAACATTTTTGAAGTATAAAATATCAGTTAGCAAAGTATATAAATGATTGTATGCCTTACACTGACTTAGCTATAATCAGAGCCATTAATCACAGCTGTGTGAATGCAAACACTCGTACCAGATTCTGTTATTCATTTTGTTCAGTGGGGACATTGGAGAATGATTTATTTCATAATTGCATCATGAAACTCTAATTCGTACTTATCTAAAATATCAAGGGATGGATTATACAGAGAAGTTGCATAATGCATTCCTTTTAAAACCATTCATATGCATAAATATGATATATGAGAGTTTGCTAAAAACTTACCTGAACTTTCTCCCCAGTGCATCAGTTGCAGCACCACATGCTCTCCACAGGGGGAGATGTGGGACCACCAGCAAACGTCCAGCTTTCACACACATGACCATTCTACAGAAGAAAAAATAAGTGGTTAGTGATGAGCAGTGATATCGTCCGTCTCCCCTCAGCCTGTCTTACAGATACAGCACATCTCCCTTTCTTTAAATAACAATTACGGTCAAATCATACATCAATTTGACAGTTTCCTGCTGAAAATGTACATGAGGATGGAAATACGGTACCCATATGGCCAAGTGACAAGAGACAGAATATGCAGGCTAGCTGCCAAAAGCTCTTAAGGTGACACTGTAATCATAACCTATAGGTGAAGTGACAAAAAATGTAGAAGTACTTCTTCTTCCGCAATCTGAAGAACACTTTGAGAAGTTTTGTTCCTCTAACTCCTCATTCTGCCACAGCAAGGGAAATACAGTGCTGTCATAGTCTCTAATTGGCAGAATGGTGCCATTTCTGACATCTGCTATGAAGGAGAAGTTAACAGAGCAATTTTTTTTCTGTTAAAATACTTCCTACTGTTCAAATTTGCACATACACAGACAACTGTATAAGTTGTTCAGAAACTGATTTCACCAAAAAAAAAAAAAAAATCTTTGTAGTGGTGCTAATAAAACATTTCTCTGTTTGTTTAAGCATGCCAAACAGCAGACACAGCAACAAACTGTTTGCTCAATGGAAGGTAGCGGAAGTGATTGTGAAGCCTTTTTTTCCCTAATTTGTTTGATTATGCAAGTAAACAATGGAGATAATGAAGGTTGTTCGGATAGGCTACCTGACAAACCATTTTTATAGTACATGGAACTTTGATGTAGTGTACACTATAGTTCAAAATTTTGGGGTCAGTTAGATTTTATGCTTTCATTCAGCAAGGACACATTCAATTGTTAAAACAGTTAAGACATTTATATGTTACAAAAGTCATCTATTTCAAATAAAGGCTGTTTTTAACTCACGATTCATTAAAAGAATCTTGAAGAAGAATAAGAAAAAAAAAACATGTTTTCCACAAAATAATATTAAGCAGATTGAATATTACTGAATATTAAACAGGTTTCATTTGGAACTGGAGTAATGGCTGCTGAAAGTTAAACTTTGCCATCACAGGAATACATTTCTGACTAAATAAAATATATTTAAATAGAGAAAAGTTATTTTAAATTGTTATAATACAATTCATTACATTACACATTACACTATTATTTTACTGCATTTTTAATCAAATAAATGCAGCCTTGGTGAACAAAATGCAAACAATATCTCAAACTTTCAAACGTTAGTATATTAAATCAAAAATAATAACAAAGACAAGTACAAAAGAATGCATACAGTACAGTAAATAAAATAATAATAATAATAATAATAATATGCATAATGTCCAACTTTAACATAATTATCTTTCTTCTAAGTCTTTTATTGCACAATAAAAAATAATTGTTGCAATACAGGTTTATTAATTAATTTATTATTTATTATTTATTTATTAATCCTTAAGAACCAGCTGACATTGGGCCTAAAAATTCAATTGCCCCTCTAGGATTTAAAGCATTGCCATTCATAGTCATATTCATATCCAAACTGATATTAATATTCATGTCATTACCTGTGTCCGAGAACACCTCATTCACTGTGGTTATTATTGGTTATAAACCACCAAATCTACTCAGTGAAGACCTGATGCAAAGTTTAAGCCAAGAATATGAGGAAAAATGAGTAGCAAACACATTTTCACAGGAAGCAGAGTAGACTGAGATCCAGTTTTAAAAAAAAAGATGACAGTGAATATGCCCACGGCATATTCCAAAGCAGATCATATGTAAGAAGAGATAGAAATTAAGATTACTTAGACATTCTGTAACTCTAAAAGAGTAAAAGTCTTACAAGAAACAGACAGAATCTAGAGAGAATTTCCACACAAACCCCCGAGTCTTATTTACTAACCAACAGAAATCCAGTTTAAGCAGGTGCAAAATGTGCTGGATTAGCACACTGGCATTTAAGTCAGTCATTCTTTTCAGTTCAAGTTAACCACGCTTCTTTGCCATGTAAATGAAGCTTATTATAAAATGCAGAAAATTAACAAAAAAACACACTTCTGGCATCCAAAGAAAGCTGGTGGATAAACACAATTTTATTTAAAAGAGAAATTTCTGTAGTGATGCTGTGCCATGGATTTTGCAAATGGCAAATTGAGTTCAGCACCGATTTTTGGGGCACGTTTGCACCATTATCTAATTTGCATAATTACTTTAGTGAATTGGGTCCTAAAACTATGCATGTTCCAAAACAAGCCATTATTCCTGGTGTATTCTTTCCTCTGTATTTACTACAACACATACACACAGTTCATAAAGCTACTATGTGTGGAAAGATAGGGGAAAAGAAAGCTTTGTAGAAAAAAAAAGAAACCCTCTCAAATCTCATCTGGGCTTTGCCTTAAGGCATATGAGAGACTGAGGAAAGATTCTATGATTCTAAAATTGAACTTTCTTGGCCTGAGTGGTAAGCACTATGTTTAGTGCAAACCGAATGCAGCACATCACCCCAAGAATATCATCCTCCTAACAGTGAAGTATGGTGGAGGAAGCATCGCTCTTGTGGAGGGACAGCTTTTCCGTGGAAAACTCATAAAGGGAGAAGGAAAAATGGATGGAGCAAACTCCAGAAATATCTCAAAGGATAAAGTGCTGCAATCAGCAAGAACGCTGGCACTTTAAAGACACTTCATCTTCCCATAGCACCTGAAACATACAGTAAAACCCACAATGGATTGACTTCAAAGCAAAAAAAGGTTAATCGTCTCGAGTGGCCCTGCCAAAAATTCAGACATCGGTCTTACTGAGCATTGCTGGAACGATTTAAAGATTGCAGTTCACGATCGATCCCCGTCCAATCTGATGTCGCCTGAGGAATTCTGAAGAAGAATGGGACGAGTGAAATATTCTCTGCCAAAGATGTGTAACACTGATACAGACGTATCCAGTGAAACCTATATCTGGAATATAATTGAACGCAATTTACTGTACTCATATAATTTGCTGGCATTTAAAAAAAAAAAAATCCAAACCTGTTCCTTTCTTTGTTGAACACTAATGAAGTCATTTAGCAGAATATGGAATCCTTTTCCATACATTGAAAGAACTTTTGTGTTTTCAAGAAGAAAGAAAGGTCATACAGGTCTGGAATGACATTGTTCTTAAATAACCTGACATATCTTTGAATTAAACAGTATATTCTTAAGAAAACAGAATGAATAATTATATTATATGATATAATATTTATATTATATTATATTATATTAGATATTGGAGCATAAAAAAATTATATACCAAAATAGAGCCATGTCAAGGTGCGTTGTTTCAGAGGCAGAGCAAGTTTTTACATTCTGAGGAAAAGCTGTAATATCTTCGCAATAACCTGATGAATTATGCAGAATAAGACAAGGAACATGTATTAAAAAAGTAATAGTGGACAAATGTGGAATGAATGAATGTATCTGACAGTCAATGCCATTCTGTCAATACTGCTGGAGTTATATTGCAGGGTAGGGTTTATTCCAGATGTTTTCCTCTGGTGTTGGGTCTGCAGTACACTGACCCGTGCAGTAGATGGCACTGTATATATGCTGTTGTGGGAACAGAATACTTGAACTAACAAAGAAAAATGCATTTACAAGATAGAACAACTCTTATGTTCTGGATTTTTCCTATGATAAACTCTTCTTGTTTAGGAAGGAAAGCACAAGAGACTGAACTGCAGTTTATTTATTGCTAAACATAAGCAAACAGACACTAATAAATTGTTGTTGTCCATAAATACCATAAAAAGAATAACCATCAACAGAAGCAAAACTGGAGAAAACCGACCCCTTCAGATTCAGGGGAGCCTAATAATCATTAATGTTATATTTCAACAAACAATAAAAATTGTGTCATCATTTACTCACCTTCATGTCATTCCAAACCTGACTTTCTTTCTTCTGTGGAACATAAATGAAGATATTTCGAAGAATGTTGGTGATCAGTGTCTTCCATTGAACAGACAAAATACTGAAACATTTTGCAAAATATCTTCTATGTTTTGCAGGTTTGGAACATCATGAGCGTGAGTTAAAGATGAAAGATTTTTCATTTTTGGGTGAACTATCCCTTTAAATTCTGAGTGTCACTTCATCCATTTGCTTAGAACCTATTCCAGATCTAAGCACCACCAAGCAATCAGTCACGACTGACAAGATTTCCAGGTATGTTGGCCAAGTCTTACATCAGTTTCCTCTACATAGTCTAAAAGCTGGAGGAAAGAACTTAAACAAGCCAAAGGTTAGGCTGGTCTGTTTTGAAGATTTTAGAGGGGTTTTGGGCACTTTACAGCTCGTCGGACACAGAGACCAGCTGGCAGATCAGTTTAAAACCAGCTTGGCCAGCAAGCCCAACCACCTGCCTGGCAAATATACTTCTCATGGATGCTCATTAGTGAAGGAAGTGTTTAACTCCAGAGTATACTAGAGTCTGGGACCACCAGGGGATACAACTGTTCAAAAGAAACAAATAATAAACAAGAATAAAAATGTGTTTTATTAACAGAAATTTTTATTACATACAAAAACTTTTATTTCATTTCACTTTCTTAAACATTGAATTCATTATATTGACAGCCCTAGTTTGATTTATTTATTTATTTACTTATTTCAGGTTTAATAAGTCTCTTATGCTCACCAGGGCTAAATTTATTTTAATAAAAAATACAGTAAAAATTTAAATATTGTGAAATGTTAATACAGTTTAAAATAAATGTTTTCTATTTTTTTTTGTATATATATATATATATATAATATATTTCTTTGAGGCATTTAGTTAAGTCTTCAGTGTCACATGATCCTTTAGAAATTAATTTTAATTTGTCGATTTGCTGCTTAAACATTTCTTATCAAAGTTGAAAACAGTTGTGCTGCTACATATTTTTGTGGAAAGCATGCTAATTTTTTCAGGTTTCTTTGATAAGTAGAAAGTTCAAAAGAACAGCATTTATTTGATGTAACAATGCAAAAGTATTTACTGTCACTTTTTATCATTTTAATCCTTGCTGAATAAAATTATGAATTTCTTAAAAAGAAAAAAAAGATACAAACTCTAAAACGTGTAAATGATACAGATTAATAGAAATCAAATATTTTCCATACAATATTTTAGACACGTTTAATAATTGTTTCTTTCTCAGTGTAAATGTGTCGTTAAATGTGACAAATCATTAATTATTTGTTCATAATTTTGCAGCTATCTAAATTATTTAAATGATTAAGCATTTAGTATGTTTATGTGAATTGAAACAAACTGTTTTGGCTGAAGGCAATTCAATATTAGCTGTGTATTGCGACAAAGTATTAAATACCACAAATATTTATTTTACAGAATCTTGGATGTTTTAGTAGTGCTCAATTCTATTATTCTCATCAACCTTTGATGTCAAATATCAGAATAGCCACTAATAGACACTAAAGTAATGTCACTAAAGTTAAAGGTACATGTAAATTACAGCAGAAAAAAGAAGATATATATATATATATATATAAATATATATAATGGGGCCATTCTCTTTGATTCTTTTTTCCAGCTGCTGTCAAACAGACAGGTGCGATTTCTCAAGACACATTTTTGAGTGATATCTGTCCAGATTTTCAAAAAACAAAAAACAAAAATGCCCTAGGCCTATACCACCTTTAACTTTTGCAGTTATACAACGGTGATTGTGATGGGCTTACCAGCATCTTTCAAGACAGAAAAACACACTCACAAACACACACACAAAAGCAGGTACGCAGAAACAGAGGCATCGACAGAACTCATTTAGAGAGCTACGGTACCGCCTGAAGCATCTGTCCATTTCCTCACATTCCAACACCCTAATGTTCACAGCAAACAATTAATGATAAAAGCAAGTGCTCATTAAGAGCGATGTTCTCATTAAAACCAGTGATTAAGTGTTTGTTATTTATACCATAACTGTAATTCAACATTGTGAATCTCAAATCCACTCTGTACTTCCTGTTATTTATTTATTTATTTTAAGAGATAGATGTTAGTTCAGGGGAGCAGGGTTGTATAACAGCTTGTAATGTTTTAAGTAAGGGATAATGTACATCCAGCCGGTAGTTATCACAGAATAACCCGTGGCCAACAGGGTGATCAGGACCCCGACGCGAAGCTTATTACATGGCTACTTGCCACATAAGTAAACAATTAGACGCAAAATATTTATATGAGTATGAGAATATTTGAACCCAAAGCTTCCGTGAACACAGCAGTTTCAAGCAAGTGAGTGGCAAACTAGACAGACATTTAAGGGAAACGGTGGAGTCAAACCACACAACATTTCACCACATAAATAATTATGTCAAAAGATTTAAGATGAAAATGTTTTAAAATCTTACCAGTTGGTTTGTTAGTTCTCTTATAATCCATTACAGCAGTACAAAACAATCGTAGCAAAATGGCAGCAGCTGCATTTGTATGAAACGAGAAAGTGGGTCTGCAATACCAGGATGACAATTAAATAAATGCACACAATTTTGAATCGAGTTTTAATATTTTATTAGCTAAACAAATGCAAAGCTTCCACCAAGAAAAAAAAAAAAAAAAAAAAAAAAAAAAGTTCCTAGAAAGAGTACAGCACCGACATCCATTACCCGGATAAGCCTGTGTTATCAGCTTTTACCGGTTGTTATCAAGGGATAACATACTGTACCTAGGAATGTTGTGACTGACCAATCAGAATCATGTATTCCACAGAGCCATGTAATAAATGTTGTTAGATGTTACCCTTGAGCTCTGGCAGATGGAAGACATGCAAAGACACATCATCTCTGGGGTGGGACTCGCAAAGCTATTTACACATTTCCTTTGCCAAACGGAGAGAGTAATTATCTGTCTCAAAGAGAAATCAACCCAATACCATGGAAGGCCTCCAAAGGCGCAGCAGCAATATGAAAGCTACAAACATTGATGAAAAAATGAGCTGTACACGGCTGAGCGTTTTTTTTTTTCTTTCTTTCTTTTTCTGACTGTTCTTGGGTTTGAAGCCTAGCAGAGAGTCTGTCTTTGAGCAGCGTTAGCATACAGCTTTAAACAGCAGCGCTCTGCACACACCAGATGGGACTCCCTCACTTCAATCCATATTACTTTGTTTAGCCATACATATTGTTTATTTCCCTGCAAATAGAGAGCGAGGGGGGGGGGGGGTGGTGAGTTTAGTTATTACTAATATGTCAATTATATGTAATTTAATATGTCCAGTGAGCAAAATACCATAAAAACAACCAAAATACTAATAGATACAAAAGTTATAATAAATAAATAAGAAATAACAACAATGATTCTACTTTAGTATGATTCTTTATAATATGATTCAGTGATTCTTAATAATAAGGTAACATTTTATTAATAAGTCATTAACAAACATTATATATGGCTTAACAGATCATTTATGGAAAGGTATGGAATTAAATGCGTACAAATGTCAAACTGGATGTTTAAATTGATTAAAATTATTTATATATCATCTAATGCACAACGGTGCTTTATTACACAAATGTAAATTCTACTTATATTTTCTCTGTCTGCAGTCTTTGATGGAAAACTTCCAAATAATCAATAATAAATACTAAAGTAATAAGTCACTGAAGAGTTTGTATTCTGGTACAGGTACGTTACAGGAGGAAAAACTGATTGTTTAAAAAGTGAAGTAAATGTCCTATATAAAGACATACTGTACGCATTATGATAGACCTATAGAGAAATAAAATAATATTTTTACTCTTTTTCTTTTCTAAGAATGGCTTAACTTCAAGTGCTGTAAATAAATACATAAAATAAAAAATAAATAAAAAACAACTGGGGAAAAATATATTTATTTTAAGGTACTTTATAATATGATATGATATGATATGAATATATATATCACTTAGAAAAGTGTGGTTTACTTAGTCCTTTTACTAGTTTACTAGTCCATTCTTTTTTTACTGAATGATAATTATCTCTCTCGCTCTCTATAGAGAGAGAGATAGAGAGAGATAGAGATAGAGATAGATAGATAGATATCTCTATCATGTATCATAACATTGACATAAAACCAAAAACATTGCAGTTCAGAGCTAATTCAGCATTATGCAATCTAATGAGAGGAAGACTATTTTCATCTGCAGGAAGAGCCAGTTCTGCCCTTTTCTTCTTTACCTTGCCATAGAATATGGCCGTGCTCACTGATGTAATGTTACCTGTATTCATATTTAATCAAAAGTCAAATTGCCATTTAAATTTGATTACATCCATAATGCAAATGCCATTAACATATGACTAATAAACATTATATCACTAGTATCAATGTTGCTATTGTTACAGCTTAACAGATTGCAGCTGACCTTGCTAGCTAGCGAAACTGTTGTAATAATGTCATTCCTCTTGGCAACACATACATTTGAATGATTTACCAAAAACTAATTTCATAAAAACTTTTTTTGTGAGGTGAATACGTCATCATAACATCATAACTGTAACGATTAGTCCATTGAAGGACGAGTGTAGATGAACCCAAGTGCAGTTTTATTTACAAAGGTGTAATCCAAAATCCAACCAATAAACAAAGACTTGACTTGAAGAACCGTGAACAGACTTGGCATGAAACAGACTAGACTCACCAACAGCAGGTTACAAACGTTAATACACAACAAGCCACAAATGGCAAAAACATGACTACTTATAACAAACAATACAGGTCACATGACAAGAACAAACCAATGGGAAACAGACACATGACTAAGACAACCAATGAGTAAACATAACTGATAAATCACATGACAAGACAAACCAATCAGAACATGACACAATGAACAAGAGGAACCTATAGCAAGATGACAAGAGGGTGAGGGAAGCATGACACAAACAGCATAAATCAAACTACAAAATAAAAGACATGAAAACAAGAACATGAAACAAAACCCCAAAACAGACATTACAATAACAGTGATGTTTCTGATTTTTTTTTTTTTTTTTTTTTTTTTTTTACAATTATGAAACAACATCAGAGTCGAAACTTTGACCAACATACTGTATTGTTCCAGTGGCTCATTTACAGTAGCATGTGTCACACCATTGTAAGACATGTAGTAGACGGTTAGCTATCAGGTGTGAACTGAGGTGGTGGAGTTGGGATCAGAGGCATCTGAGGTGAGAGAAAAAGCAAGCATTAAGCATCCCGAGTTAACAAACTGCCCTCCACTTAACACACCTGTTCAGTTAAGCATTACTTTTTCTATAGGAGCTACAAAATGATTTTCCAACTGACTGATGCAAAACAGTTTGAGCTTGTAAAACATGACAATCAGCCTAATAAGCTAAAATAATATTCAGGAGCTCCAACAGAGCACATTAAAAACTCTCTCTCTCTCTCTCTCTCTCTCTCTCTCTCTCTCTCTCTCTCTCTCTCTCTCTCTATATATATATATATATATATATATATATATATATATATTCGTATGTAAGATAATTATTCTTTGACTAGCAGAATTATGTTTTTTTCTATTTTCTTATTTTGTTAGAAATGTCAGAAGTATCGTTCAGAATTTTCAGAAATGCAGTGAATTTAGTTTTGTCAATCTGTAGTTTTCACCTGAAGAAATTACAGATATTATATAACACCTTAAACTAATATGCATCATGGTACTGAATGATAATACTAACCCAGCACACCACTGTTGACAAAACAATAAATCATCAGGGATAATCAGCCCAGGTTGAGCTGAAGAGAATGTCCTCATAAACTGATCCTAGACCAGTTTTCACTACTCAAAGTCAGACTGAGCGATTTGGAAATCCACAGAAAACCATAAAAACTAATCACAGATCGGAGGAAGCGAGCATTTTCACCACATTTCCCACCCGCAGAGTGAATTTTCTCTATCAAATCTAACTTCTTATGCTTTCTCTTTTTTTCTGTTATTGATCAGAAAGGAGGCAGATGACAGCTAAAATAATGCTTTTTTGAGGCTTGAGCAAGTGTTTCAAAGGAGATGAATTACACAGTGTGGTATAAATGTCCCACAGTGCTCCTGTTGGGTCCCACCCGGAGCAATCTATTTGTAAAATGTCAGGAAAAAATTGGGGATATAAATCTTTGGTTTGTAAATAGCAAATTGGGAATAATCATTGAAGTGAATCTGCTTTTGATGGGGGTGGCACAGGGGGTTCTGGAGATTATGCTTTGGTACTTTTGGATTTCATTTATTCTCAACAACATGATTAGTAAGAGCCCTACGCAAACAGTTGTTCACATGACTCAGGTATGCATCTGATCTGATTAATATTTCATGCAATCAGAAGACCATAATAAACAGATGTCTACTCAGAGCCTTATAATGATAAAAATAAACAAATTTAGCATTGACCTTACTGAAAAGGCATATGCTTGGCCTCAAAAAGTATTTAGATTTTCAATTCCTCAATTTTTGTAAATAAAATCTTGCAAATAATAATTTATCTGAGATATAACTATTCTCAGATGATTTGGTTTCTTCTGGAACAATTTTCTTTTTTAGTGAAAAAAAAAAAACAAAAAAACAAAAAACAAAGGTAAGGTGCTCAAACATAGCTATTAAAAAATATGTTCTCATTAAATTATGTAAATTATATTTCTAAATGTTGTCTGGGCGTTTACATGTCTTTCTTGGTTATACAAACATTAAGGGAAAATTTCATTTTTATTATTTTACAATCTAAGGGTTGTCCCCCCGTAAAAAATATGATTAGAAACTAGTCTGTGTTTTGTAAATAATAATGTTTTATACTTTAAATAATTGTGTAAGTAGTAAAACAATACAAACGGGGCAAAAATGCGTTTTAAGTTTAGAAACATTTAGATTCTCCCCTCCCTTGCCTCACAGCCTGCTTTCCTGAACTCCAAGGCTGTCAATGCTATTTTATTCACTTAAACATCGGATGAAGTGATTATTTTTTTCTTTAATACAGATGATGCCAATGTGTTTTTCGATGAGTCGCTATGTTAGCAATAATACGGTACCTGCTTGACGAAAAGGGTTACCAGGTTTTTTACAACAAAACCCTCCCAATTGCTAGCCCAAACTAACTGCGTTTCGAGGGGGTCCCCCACTAAAAATCACATTCAGGAGGCTAAAATACACACCACTGGGGTCACTTCAACCCGTGGACAAGAAAAACAACCCGCGGCAACAATGATAAAGTAGGCTAGCCCAATTCCACAGGAAAACCGTGGACTTGGCAACACTTTGACGGATAGTAATGTCTACAACGGACACAAGCTCTGTCTCGGCACGACCACAGATTTAAATTGTCTAATTTGACATGGTCTCCCTGCTGCACTAATAGTAGTAAGCCATTCTTCTTTGTATACATATCCTTACAACTATTGGGTATTGGGTTGATACAATTTTATCTGTATTATTTGTGTCCCCTTCAAAAATCGCTCTTGAGAAATTTTATGTTTATTGTCTTCCCCAACTGTTAGACGAAATTTACGCCCCTGATTACATTTGCAACACAAACGTCAGAAATAGCTTTTAAATGAGTGTTGGCGTCTTTGTTACCTCTGCTTCTGTCTCCGCACAGTCAGCAGTCGCTGAGGGTTCACTCTAATATGTGATCGGCAGAAATTACAGGTGTATCCTCTGATGCAGAGCTAATGGGACTGGATGAGACCCAGTCCAGCTCCTCGATCGGAAAATCCATTTCACTTTTACAGCCCTACATAAATTCAAATACAGCGATCCAGGACTGCTGAGAAGATACTCAAGCATAATGTCATTGGCGAGAACCATGAAATATGTCAAGACACCTCTGGAGCTGGCTGTATTTATTATTCTAACGGAAAAATAAGGCATAAAACATAAACTGAGGCAAGCTATACCACACAAATGAGTCCTATTATAAGGGCCGACTGGGAAATAATCAGCTGAATGCTCTGGCACAATGTCATTTCAATTTACATTGGCGCATATCAGACTGTCATTTAGCCTGATTCATTAACCATGCATATATGCACAAAAACGTGCTAACATTTCTTATTTATTGGTATGTCCACACTTTAAATGTATTGTAAATTAGTGGATTTTTTAAGTAACTCGATGTATATTGCTTAGTGAATCATTCATTCAATGAAATGTAGCCTACAGATACATTCAGGAATCATTTACTCAAGCGATTTGTTTAAAACACAGAAGATTCATTTAGAAAAGCCTACCGACTGGTCTGGAGATAGGCTACACAACTGATTCTGCTCTGAAGTTGAACTGTTTTCACTGGCAAAACAAAATAACAGGCCACATTGTGTCCAAAAAAGGTAAATAGCTAACTCAGTTTTCACTTGTTTATTGAACTGATTTATTGGGCGACACTACTGATTTGAATAGCTATCACAAGCGTTTGTTTACCTTTGGTGGAATAACGCCGTCTCTCAGAACACTTTGTGTGGTATGTTAAACTACAGTATCTGTAGTCTGTATAAATATGCTGTTGATTAAATAAAGTCTATGCAGTTTCGATTGTGTTTCAAATCCTTTTCAGAGTGAGACATTAAATGAGTATGTGACGCGTTTACAAATTGAATGTACTGTACGTAAATGCTGTGTGGAAAGCCCTTATATGGAAATGGTTTACGTTTTTATGCTAATTGCTAACTTTAGGCACACTCCCCTCATTTAGAATAATCCAAATTTTACAATATTAGAACAAGGGTAGGGAAATTCATGTTAAAAATGAAATATCGAGAATCTTTTCCTCTCTCATCAAGTAAGTACAAAACTTGTACACACTCATTACTGCATGTGACCTAAATGACTGGGGACAAAGTCTAACTTTTAAATTCATGTTAAGGAAGGCTCAACAAGTAGTTCATTAAAAAAAAAAAAGTTAAAATAAGAATTCACAAGGGCATTAGTGTTCATGACTTTGAACATAAAACTCTGTTTAATTAATTATTAGACACAGCTTTTACTTCTGTCGCATGTCTTAAATGGTCCAAGGAGAGAATTTTTTATTTTTTTTTCACACCAGCGCTATCTGACACTTTTTTTTTTAAGCAGCAGATTGGGGACCAGCCTTGTGATAAATGCCACATTTAATGCCTGGGGAAAAAATGATGGGCAGTGATAATTTCACATCTGTAATGTCTGACCTGCTTGCAGCGCTGCATGGTGGAGTGATGGATGTTTTCTGCATCCATCAGCCTGGTTATAGTGGTCGTAATGAGGAACGGTTGAAATACTACAGAGACGTCAGGGTTCACAGGCTTGACTTCCTTAGCGTAGCTTCTTATGACTTTACAAAACACAAGAGATGTGCTGCAAAATGCAGATTTAACAAAGTGGTGAATTGCCAGTGAGGTGTGCAAGCAGTTTTGTCTCAGGGGCTTGTAGGTGGGTGTAGCTAATTACACTGCTAATAAATGGCAGGCTTTATTTTTCATAGGCAGCTGGCCAACCGTCTCATTAAGAAGTGTTTATAAATGGGCTAGAAGTTCCTTTAGTCCAAAATGCATCTTTAGTCAATAATTCTTGCTCAAAAGAGGTTTTAGACTTAAAGTCACAAATTCTTTGTACACTGTTCACAATCAGAAGAACAGACCTCTGTTGTGCAGTTCTATGTATTTAAGCAGCTATTGCTCTGGTTTGGGAAAAACAAGCTCTTGAGCGTGAAACAGATTTTTGGTTGACATGGTTGCGAAAGCTCTGGAAAAATGGCTTGGTCACTTATAAAGGTCTTCTTTTGTTGATGCCTGTGAGGAAAATCACACATCTAATTCAAAACTGCTTTAAATTAGAATATATTTTGTGAATTCAGTCCTTTAAACTATGATGGACATGCATTATTGATTTGGGTTTTGCGTAATTGCGCTACCTTTCAAAAGTATGGATTCACTAAGATTTTCAATTTACCATGGAAGCATTTAATTGATCAAAAGTGGCAGTAATGCTTTAAGTGGATACAGATAAAGGTTTCACCTTCAAAAAAAGCAATGTTATTGATAATCAAACTCAGCATATTAGAATGATTTCTGAAGGATCACAGGAATAAATTGCATTTTAAAATATATTCAAATTTAAAACATTTGTGATCAAATACAGTAAATGCAGCCTTGGTGAGCAATAAGAGACTTCATTCAAATACATAAAAAAAAAAAAAAAACACTCTGAGTGAAAAACGGAATCAGTTATAACCAGTAGCGAAAATGTAGATTTCTCATTTAAAGTTTAACTGTCAATTCGAAAAGATAAGTAAAAATATTATTTCATGTATTTCTAAATGCTAACATTGAAGCTTTTAATATTTACATTCGCAATTTAAATCATTTGCAGCTGGTGTCCTATAGTTCTAACACATTACACCCCTCTCTGATATATATTAAAAGTTTATGCTTCTTTCAACACAAACACTACACTTAGCTTAGCCTTTGTTGCTGGGGAGGCTAAAATTTGTGCTAGTGCTGAAAAAAGCGAGAGGTCTCTCTCTCGTTCGTTGTTTCTCTCTCTCTTTCTTTTTGCTGATGTGAAACAGGTCTTTCTGGCATTCCTCCTACAACATTAATTAATACTCCTGCTCGTGATGGATCGCTCCTGCTTTAGCCCATTCATCACTTCCTGTATGAGGCTACGACTCAAAGCTTGCTTGCTCCAGCTCTGTTCCTTCTCTCCAATCTGACAAACACTTTCATATTTTCTGTGATACTGCTGTAAGATCACGAACAGAGAGAGCTGCTCTTAAGCTTCTCGAGTCAAATCTGTTAGTTAGCATTATACAGATTAATCTTGAGCATTAGCGTTCATTCATCACAGCTTGCCGGGACTTTGCAGGCTTTTGAGATGCCATAAATCAGCACTGTGTTTTTCCTGTTGCTTAATGTTTTGACTCTGCTTCTGCATTACAGACACTGAGAAAAGAACTCAAACGTGTAGCAAAAGGGACAAGTATGTTAGCAACGTTGGATTTACTGTTTCCGAAACCCGTCAAGTGTCTGTCCATCTCTTGTGCTTTTTATATGTGGCTCTTTAAACTCAACAACGTTGCCTTTAACCTTTGGCAAAATGAAGCCCGGCACTTTAATTACAGACTAGGAAAGGCTCTGCTAATGATTAGCTGTTAGCACTGACACCCTAATATAGATCTTTCTCTCCTCAGGGACTAGAAGGTGATGCATTGGCCCGCTTGGTTCGTAGAGACCCACACCTGCCAAGCGAAAACAGACCTAACGTAAATTAATATGCAGAGATGGCAGTCACTGCAGGCTCTCTCTCTAGTCTGGATAACAGGGGTGTGTCACCGATGCGCTTCAGCAAGATGAAACATTTTATTGAGGTGTGGGATGATTTAGGGGCTGCCGGGGGCCCGAGGAGCTGTAATGTTACAGTTTAAGAGAGGAAAATGATCCAAGGATTTTGACGGAAAGAGAATGTCATTGATTTTGTTGTTTAAAGGGACGGCCTGATGTCTATAACAGCGTCAGATGCAGAGGTATCGTTGTTGAAAAAAAAAAAAAAATAATAATAATAAATAAATAAATAAATTTGAAATCTCTTGTTGTAAACTAAAACTTAAATTGAAAAATAAGGTACCAACAATAGTTAAAATATATTTAATTCTAAAAAAGTATGCTTATTTGCACAAACTAAGAGAGATGTCCACTCATAAACAAATGAATAGGAAAAATAGGAAGCCGTAGACCTGCCCTAAAGATAAAACAGCCTTTCGTGTTTGTTTACATATTATATAAGCTGGACCTGCATGTAATATATACAGTATATATTTATATATTTTAGGCATGATTTAAGCTTAAAAGAAAAGTATGTCTCTGTTTATTCACCCTCATGCTGTTACAAACCTGTATGGCATACTTTCTTTGTGTTCCATAGAGTTTTATGTAAATGTACCAACTAGGATCAGTTGGAGGAACAGTATTTTGTGGCATATACCCATGTCTGATAGACAATCATCTTTTATTTGACCGGATATCATTAAAATAACCACTCTCTCTCTCTCTCTCTCTCTCTCTCTCTCTCTCTCTCTCTCTCTCTCTCTCTCTCTCTCTCGCTCGCTCTGCTCAGACAGCAGACGCCTCCATGTGTTGGTGTTGACTGGTTTGATCAAAAGTCCATCAGTAGTTCCTCTGTCCTTGTGGCACTGGCTGCCTCATTTATAATCTCATAACAGATGCTCTGAGGGACTTATCCTTATAGGAGCGGAGGCTTCATGCATCAGTACTTCCTGCCTGCATTCACAATGAAGAGAAAGTCATGGTCAGCCGGACACAACGCTCCACATGTAAAACATCATCTTGCCGAGGAAACTCAGAGAATAAATCGCTGAAATTTTGGAGGAGGAATGAGGTTTCAGTGGGCACGGTGCAAAAATATGTCTTAAGGGACCTATGCTGGAAAATTATTTCTGTAAAGAAATATGTGACGTTAAAGCCTAATGAAACTCAAAGTAAAACCATACGCTGGGTTTTATGAAGTGCGCATTTCGGGAATGGCGCTGAATACACTGGGGAAAAACTGTATGGTGGTCCCAGTCTTGCATATGCAGATTTATTATAGACTTTAAAGGAATAGTTTATCAAAAAGGAACAATTTTGCTATCATATACTCACTCTATTTTTCTTCTGTGAAAACAAAAGATTTTTTTTTTTGTATTTTATTTTATATATATATATATATATATATTGTTTTGAGTGTGTGTTTTGAACCCTTATGACTTTCACTGAATGCAAAATAATAGTTTAGAAATACTTATTGCATTCTGCAGAAAGACAAAAAGTTGTACGGGTTTGGAAAGAGAAGAGAATGAATAAATGATGACAGAATTTTTATTTTTGGGAGAACTATCCTTTTTTAAGTTTAATGTTGTTGGTGTAACCTTTAATGTTTTTTAAAAGAAGTCTCAACAATTAAAGGGATAGTTCATCCCAAAATGCAAAATGCAAAATCTGTCGTCATTTACTCATCCTCGTTTACTCATGTTTCAAACCTGTATAAGTTTCTTTCTTCTGTTGAACACAAAAGAAGATATTCTGAAGAATGTTGGTATCCAAACAGCTGACGGCAACGATCCATTCCATTGTATTTTTTATTTTTCCCTTACTATGGCAGTCAATGGCTACCGTCAGCTGTTTGGATGCCAACATTCTTCAAAATATCTTCATTTGTGTATCTGCATTAATTTGGTCACAAACAGTAAAGGTAGTACTATTGTGAAATATCATTGCCATTTAAAATAAACTTGTAATGAAAATATAATATATTAATGTGAATTTTCAGCATCATTACTCCAGTCTTCAGTGTCACATGATCCTTCAGAAATCATTCTAATATGCTGAATTATGCTCAATAAACATTCCTTATTTTTATCAATGTTATTATAAATTAATTTCTAAAACCTTAACTTCTGAAAGGTGAGTTGATTCATAGATGTTATTAATTTTGAAGTTAAGAAACAGTGTAAGAAAACACTAGACAGCAGGTGTAGACAGTGGAGTTGAGAGTTCCAGCAGTCTCGCAGTCTTCCAAGACTTTGTCCACGCTTCATGTCACAGACTGATCGCAAAGAGCTTGTGTGTGTCTGAGAGAGAGAAGAGGACAGAGCCTGCATACTCGTTAGCTGAGCATGCTGGGATGCCTGTTTATGTCACAACAGTGGTCGTGATGCTTCCCTGAGGTTTATTCACAACACCTACGGAAACAGGATAACCTATAAGATACAGGAGAGAAAGGAAAGAAGCGCAGATGATCTTATGTGCAGTCGTGTCTTTCAGAACCAATGAGAACTGATGCAACATCTTTGCAGAAGTTTGCAAAAGTTTGCAATCATGCTACCCTGTAGATGTAGTGCTAACACACTTCAGTAAGTACACTGAACAAAATTATAAACGCAACACATTTGTTTTTGCCCCCATTTTTCATGAGCTGAACTCATAGATCTAAGACTTTTTCTATGTACACAAAAAGCCTATTTCTCTCAAATATTGTTCACAAATCTGTCTTAATCTGTGTTAGTGAGCACTTCTCCTTTGCCGAGATAATCCATCCACCTCACAGGTGTGTCATATCAAGATGCTGATTAGACAGCATGATTATTGCACAGGTGTGCCTTAGGCAGGCCACAATAAAAGGCCAGCAGGCGTATGTCATGGACAACAAACACAAATTTTCTTGATGGCATTTTGAATGCACAGAGATACCGTGACAAGATCCTGAGGCCCATTGTTGTGCCATTCATCCACGACCATCACCTCATGTTGCAGCATGATAATGCACGGCCCCATGTTGCAAGGATCTGTACACAATTCCTGGAAGCTGAAAACATCCCAGTTCTTGCATGGCCAGCATACTCACCGGACACCGGACACCGGACATGTCACCCATTGAGCATGTTTGCTCTGGATGGGAGTATACGGCAGCGTGTTCCAGTTCCTGCCAATATCCAGCAACTTCGCACAGCCATTGAAGAGGAGTGGACCAACTTTCCATAGACCACAGTCAACAACCTGATCAACTCTATGCAAAGGAAATGTGTTGCACTACATGAGGCAAATGGTGGTAACACCAGATACTGACTGTTTTTTGCCTCACATTCTCTGTTTCTTTCAGGTATCAAAAATATGTTCTAAAAATGTTCCCATGACTTTATACAAACTTTATTTCTGAATGGGCTCTGAATGTTCAGAACATACAGTTTTTAAAATATTTTTCTTGGTTAAAGGGATACTGTAGTTCAAACTAAAAATGCAAATTACTCCATGATTTACTCACCCTAAGCTATCCTAGGTGTACAGTATATGATTTTCTTCTTTCATACCAACGTGATCGCATGGTAATTTGTATGTATTTTACATAAAATGTGGTTCTACAAAACATACATTAACTTACTTTTTTACAGACATTAAAATGTACAATGCTGATGTATTTACAGCATCTACTGTAAACACTGCACTTATCTGTCTGTCATGTTTTTCTTTATAGTAACTAGCAATTAGTAACTATAAAAAAAAAATATCTTTTTAATGCTATATTGTAACTAAAATTGTCATTTCCCTGCATATTTTGGTCAGTTACGTTTAATATCTTTTTATATTCACTATAAAATTGGTAGGTTTAGGTTTGGGGTTAGGGTCTAAAAATATAAATCACTCATTGATGAAATGATAAAAATTAATTGATACAAATATCTTAATTATATAAAAGAGTTGTAAATATTTTAAGTTTTTTAGCTAAACGTACATAAGCAATATTTACGTTTTAAAAGTTGAAATACACTAAAATTGTACGTTTCAGCATCAATAAAACATACAAAATTGCATGTTTTGTGCTTGTAAATGTTACGTAGCCTACTAATATCTATGTTTAAATAATGAGACCAGGCTGTTCCGATGAACATAATTGGAGTTATATTAAAAAATGTCCTGGCTCTTCCAGCCTTTATAATGGCAGTTAATGGTGGTCAAGATTTTGAAGCAAAATAAAATGCATAAATCCATCATAAAAAGTGTTCCATACAGCTCCGGTGGTTAATAAAGCCTTTCTGAAGTGAAGCAAAGCGTTTGTATTAAAAAATATTTGCATTTAAAACTTTATAAACCTTCCACTAACTCACCAAGGTATTTATTTGTTCCAAAATACATTTCAAAACAGGGAAATACAGTGAAAATTCACACAGCATTAAAAGAAGAAGAAGAAGAAGAAGAAGAAGAAGAAGAAGAAGAAGAAGAAGAAGAAGAAGAAGAAGAAAGCTTTGGATTGTTACAACTAAAACTGCTTATTTATTTCTCTTTATGCTGTATTATTACAAACTTTTAAATGTATTTTTCTAACAACTTGTTTAATTTCAATTGCACAGGTTTTGTATTTCTTTCTGGAAGTGATTGATCTTAGGGCCTCACTGATGTGAGAGCTTATGCACCTGTTTTTGAGAGAATAATGCCAAAATTATCCACAAATAATGTTTTTTGTTGTTGTTGTTGTTGTTGTTTTTTCACTCAAAATCTGAGGCAAATCAGCTCAGCTCACTGAGGTGATCAATCAGTTACAAAAAGAAAAAAGACAAAATAATTTAAAGAAAACAAGTTGATAAAAAAATGTGGTATTTATAATTACAATTACAATATTTACAATCAGTTTTTAAAAGGCCAGTCAGTTTTGACCGAAAAACACCAAATGAAGGATTTTTCAGCACAGCACAAGGGATACATACTGTATTAATCCCATCATTAAAACCATCATGTCTGTGAAGTCAACTGAATGGAAAGGAATACAGAAATAAGTAAGTAAACAAATTTTACCGCAGCTACTTTGCAGCTTTACTAATCAACCAGCTAGGGAAAGTAAAAACATCCACACACACAAACCTGCCAACGCCTCTCCCCAGCTGGAGTACAGGTCTCTGTGGAACAGTCATATCAGAGTGTCTACAGAGTCCACATCTGTGTGAAGACATATGGGTGAGACTGAGACCTGTGAGCGCACACACTCACCAAACCACGGGCACCTGCGCTCCCTCTACGGTGTAATTACATTTACTACTCTATTTATGGGCACTGCAGCGCACACACTGGGTGATCAGAGACACCACTTTCAGCTCCTCATTTTATAGAGACTGATGCAGATGTGCTCTGCTGGATAGGACATGATGATGGCCTCAGGGGTCTGGCTAGTATCAACACTCCCGTGAAGTGTTCAGAAATATACGTTCAAGTGCACTTAGACAAATATCCCCTCCACCCTTAATATATGATTCTATAGTCAAGCTAATCACTTCCTTCCTTCAGTGTTTGTGTATATTTGTTTAGCTCAGGGGTTCTCACACTGTGCTACATGATATGATGAAAATGTATAATAATATACAAATACGCGTGTACATAAAATGTGTATAAAATAAATTTAATAAAAAAAGAAGTGTATACAAATCATGTATTGCTTAAATATAATAATAATTATTATATTATATTTTATTTTATTTTAGAAACAAGCAATAAGCTGTTCACAAGTAACAAGCTGTATGGTCATACACTACAATTTTATTATGCATGCTAAAGAGAGCGGCAAACTGGGGCAAATGAAAAAAAAAGTGAAACATTTACATTTATATTTTTTGGCTTTTAAAAAAAGCAGCAGCTTTGTACATCCAAGTATTATCGAGGCTTGGTCCTCAAACCACCAGAAGTGCAGGTATTATTCTGTTTGGCCCAAAAGAATGACTTGAAATCCGAATGTTTGCGATTTTCAGTAAGTCTGTGCATTAGTGTTAAGGAGTTTGCTGCTACGCCAGTAGGTGACGACAAGTGACTGTCTTTATGAGTGAATTATTGATTCGCTGATTCATTAAAAAACTCTGATTTATTCAGGAACAAAATAATTGATTGGCTGTGCCTGAAATTCGCATACTCTCTATGTAAGTACTTCATTTTATTTACTTCGCAAAAAGTACATACTGCATTCATCGCTTTGTTACTTTCATGTGACCTACCAGCATCAGTTGTGCTGCTTTGCTGCCTTTCACAAATCCACTCTTAAAATGTCCAGTGAGATATGGTCTTATTATTGAGAAATACCAGGGTCCTTGGCTGTACCATTAGAGAAAGTATAATGGGCGACTGCATCATGTGTGCCTTGCTAACCAATCACAATACAGCCTTGACGTTATTGAATTTCTGTCAGAGTTGTGCAACTGTCAATTACTGGCTGTGTCCAAAATCACCCCCTATAAGCCTAAGTAAGGCATCTTTGAGAGTGTGTGGATGTTATCGAGAGCACTAATTCAATCCCATAATGCACTGCAACAATGAGAGTACATGAGTGTCCAATGTACACGCAACGGCTAGTGAATACCCATAATGCACTGTGAGGGTCACTCTGAATTAATTCCACCATTTTCCAAACCGCTTGTTCAAAGTGGGTGCAGCATAATCCCATTACAAGTGTAAATTTATTTTTAATTGATTATTAAATAGTTGTAATTACATAAATAATATTATAATTATTTTGTTATTAATATTATAAATAGGTAAATCCTTTCATTACTCCTGGAATTGCCAGTTTGTCAAGATTTGTAAACAGATCAATCCAAACAAATTTTTAATGGCAAACATGTTGAAGATTAGCCAAATTACTAAATAAGCAATTGCACAATTCAAAATAAATCTCACCAGAAAAAGTAGATCAACATGGAATGGTACTTTTTGTCTACTCTCATATGAATAGTGTGAATTTGGACATACTACTCTATTCATATACCATTTTTTCCTATATAGCGAGTAAGTATGCGATTTTGGATGCAGCCACATTTTTTATGTGAGTCATGAAAATATTTACATAATTGATTTGTTCAAACATGCCAATTCATTCATAAATGAAAAAAAAAAAAAAAAAAACATGTGGTGATATACAGTATCTATGTACCTACTGTGTGTGTAATTTAGATAAGATATATTATAAGATCTATTTCTGAATACATATTTCATATGCTACTCTTGTTGGTTTTATCTACAGACCTCCAAAATGGCCAGTGAAGGGATTGATGATTTATTTTGACTAGAGGAATATTGATATTAATTGAAATATGTCACACATAAAGCTTCTGCACTCACAGATATCAGTTAGCTTAACAAATTGTTGTGACTAGATGGCCCTAGATGTTTAGATTGCATCAAACATACTTGAACAGTTGAGAGCCACTGATTTAGATTTATCTCTCCAAGGGCGCTTGTGGTGAAAACGTTCAAAATGACAGACATTACTTGGCAAATACTATTCATCCAAAGCAGCTTACAGTACACTTACTACAGGAGACGGTCCCCTTTGGGCAAGCCTAGAATTAAGCACATCGCTCAAGGGCACAGTGGTGATGTGGGATTTAAGGAGCTCTTCAGTTCATAGATCACCCTTTCCAGAGTAACAATAATAAATGTTTCTTGAGCAGCAAATCAGCTATCACAATGATTTCTGAATGATCATGTGACACTGAATACGGAGCTTTACCATCACAGGAATAAATTACATTTTAAACAGAAAACATTTTCATTTGTAATATTTCACGAGAGTACTGTACTTTTTATCAAATAAATGCTGCATTGGTGAGCATAAGAGACATCTTTCAAAAAAAAATAAACATTGTAATGATTCCAAACATTTGACAGGCAATTTTTATATACTGTAGGAGAAATGATTTACGCACACACACAAACATGCACATATATATATATATATATATATATTACACATATATGCCGCAACATTTGTCAGACACACTGCTTTACTGGAAGCTTTCAGCTAATCTACATATAAGACATCATTAGTTCAGCTCCAATCAATATTTCATGTGCAGTATTTATTTATTTATTTATTTGCTAAGTGGCTGTGTAATAAGTGGCTACTCTGCTTTGCTCCAGAGTCTTCATTACCCTGTCAGAGTTTATTTTGTGTTAATGACCAAAAGACTGTGATTATCCCTTACTTATTTTTCCTGGAGCCATGTCCAGAAGGCACTTCAGGATTTACACAATTCTAGGAACAGATCGCTCATCCTGATGTACAATCTATATTCAACTAGCCTCAAAATCATTTCTCTTGTTTCAATTTCTCTCTCTCTCTCTCTCTCGCTCTGTTTTATCGTGGCTTTTGATTTTTTGAAAAGTTTTGTTTGACCAGTTTTGTTTATTTTCATTTCTGTATTTTGTTCTGAACCAGCAGGACAGATTGTTGACCACAAACATAGTCGCCTACAGGGGATATTGACATTTACAGGCTACTGTTCGGCTGTGTTGGGATATTGAACAGAATCAAACGCTCAGTCATCCTACAGAAGGGAATAATATGCTGAGTGCTTTCTCCCGTGGAGCTGACACTGTTCGCAAAAGAGACTTTTTATGGCCTCTTTCTGGTCAATCGGTCGGGACACACGCCTCCATCTGCGAAGCTCCATTAATTAATTCTTCTGTCCGTGCGGAGTCATTTTGCATGAGCTGCAAGAGGAAAATCAAACTTAATTGACCTTTGCATTGATATTTGAATTTGGCCAGATTGTCCAGTATCCTTTTAAACTGCCATTCCCTGTTGTTTCATGTCAGCTTCTGTCTGTAAATAACATCCACCGTCCACAGAAACTGAGATGAAGTGTGTGGTTTCCCACAGAAACACACGCAGAATCCTTTTTGGACAACTGATGAGAGATCCCTACTGAGAAATCTGGTGTCCATGAGCTCAGTAAATGTCATTGCATCTCCACAGAAGACCCACACCAACACATTGTGAAGAACATTTAAAAAAAAAAAAAAAAAGTATAAAAACTATAAGAATCTTCTTATGTGGAATGGAAAGGTTAAAGGTTCTTCATGGAAAAGGAAGAACCAGTTGTACTTTGTTGCATTTAAATTTTAATTACAATTATGCATCCTGTTTGCAACATCAATTCAGATTCAATTCAGACTTTAAAAGGCATTCTGAATTTAATTCTGCTCATGACTGACCTTTATTTGGCTTCACTTGTACCAAACTTAGTTAATTTCCAACATTTACAAGTTACAGAATGCATCTTTTTGCACAGGTGTAATGATCAAGCTTCAATCTGTAGCTAATCCAAACTGCAACATCTTGGCTAGAGATGAACATTCCAGATGCTTATTTTATGATCCTCATCTTTCATCCATATTCACTCAAATTATTCCAAAACATTGTGCATCTGCAGTGTGCTCACTTGTTTGTTATTTATGCAAATGCATTTCTCGTCATACAAAACACCTTTTGATGTACGAGGACATCCACAGAAGAACGGGTTTAGGATTACCTTTAATTCTGAAGGTAAGGCCTAAAAAAATCTGTCAGGGGACCTTGCGCAATCATCTTGTTAATCTGATCCATCATGAGAAAGATGCAAATGCGATTCAAGTTCAGTGACTTTCTCACACCGCTGAATGTCAAATCTTAGATTAAAGAGACTTGGCTCATTTGGTTGTGTAACACAGGGGAGCTTGAGCAATCAGAGAAAACCAAATGTGTTTTTCCTTTCATTTTCTGTTGAATGAATTCAGCAGGTGCAAAACTAGAAAGATTTTTATTTATTTATTTTTTTTAAATAAACATTCAGTGTCAGTTGCTAAGGATTTATCATGGCAGACTTTAAATAATCGTTTCCAATGCAGAGGACTACAATTTCCAAAGTTCTGTACGCATATATCATGCCCACAACAATTATTCATGAGTAAAGGAATGAGCAGTAGTGTCTCCCATAAAGCTGAGCATATTTTGGAGGCAGAAGATATTCAAGAGGCCAAGACAGTTAGCCTACAGCAAAATATTCCATTACAGCTGGATAAATCAGGGCATTAATGCATTATTGAGGTAGTATTCTGAGGCTGTTTTTAATTTCAGATGGAAGATTCACCTTCGCATCCTCATCTAATGGCGCATCAAGTATTAAAATCTGCAGCTACGCTCAGATCAAAGAGCCGTCAAAATGACAGACTTGAGACTTGTTGAGGTAAACACTTCTGCAAGGTGAGGGGAAAATTCTGTGACAGATGTCTGACCCAGACTAAGCCTTTTAAGTAATTCACCCATATAAGAACCGCTTAAGGATTCAGACGGAAATGTGTCATTTTCCAGTAAATCTCAGCTCATTCCTCACAAAGACCTAAAAAGAATAATTCACCACCAAAAAAGGGGGAAAAAAAAGAAAAGAAATACTTGTAATCATTTACTCACCCTCATGTCTTTCCAAACCCGTATGACTTTTCTTTTCCTGAAATTCTTATTGATATAATAAAAGGTGGCTCCTTTACATTAACATGTAGCCTACTTAAAGGGATAGTTCACCCAAAAATGAAAATTCTGTCATTAATTACTCTCCTTCATGTAGTTCCAAACCTGTAAGACCTTTGTTCATCTTCAGAACACAAAAGAAAATACTTTTGATGAATTCTGAGAGCTTTCTGACCCTCCCTTAGACCCATAAACACGATCAAGGTCCAGAATCGTAGTAAGGACATTTTTAAAATAATCCATGTGACATCAGGGGTTCAACCGTAGTTTTAAGAAGCTACAAGAATACTTTTTATGCATAAAGAAAACAAAATAAAGACTTTATTCAACAATTCATCTCCTGCCGCCGTTTTGGAGAGTATCACATACGTAAACGACGCTGTTGGCTTATGAATTATTACAACCTGTTTATGCCACCTTTTAAACTACTTAATATCCAGACTTCTGTTTATCACACAAATCTATAGTATGGCTGAAGACTTACCATAGGAAACAGGATTTTTTTTTTTAGCTTAGTCTACTTTTTGTGTTTATCTTCAAGCATAAATGTGAATATAAATGCGAAGAACCCTTGTGGTAATGCTTCACAAAATCATCACTTTTATGCAATTGGAAATCCAGCTGCACAGCACTGACAAGTTCAAAATAATTCTAAAAAGTAGTTTTAAATATACCTACTATGTAAGAGATGTTGTCATTTTCTTATTATCGGTTCTTGAACAAGAACCTTTAATGCCCAAAGGATTAACAGTCCATTAAGATAAAGGTGGTTTGTAGAAAGCTTCGGGATTGTATTCTCTGAAAATACAATAACTTCAGACAGATTCCATATGCTTGTTACATTATCTGGAATGGAAAGTGAAGGGACAGATGTTGTCTGGAATCATTCGGGGATCCGACTTCATCAAAGAGTTTGAGAACTCTCACAGAATTCTTAAGCACCCTGTGAACTCACAACGCATTTCCTGTCTTAAGTGTGTCACATTACTGGTGTCTGACTAAATGTGCTGATCATTTTGCTGAATTATTGACATTTCTGGGTCACCGTCATATTTATTTTAGCAAGGAGCAACACAGCCATATGTCTTGGGAAGGATGTGAACCGTTGCGTGGAATAGTCAAGTCATCGTTATGATAATTTGGATCTTTTAGGAAAGCCAGAATGGAATTATTAATAAAATCGGATCAACAGTATTAGAAGAACCATTTGACCTTATGAAACTAATATAAAACTACAGCGAAATACAAAATTCCCCAATAGTGGTTGGTAATAGACTTCAATTTCATAATTCTTCACACATGATTGCTCTTATCTTTATGAATATTTATTCTTTATATCTAAATTAAAATCAGTGGAATAATATTCTGATATCTGTGTATCAGAAGAACATTTTCTTATCTGGAATCATCGATGTGCCTCCATCTATAGTCAGCTGAATATTACTTTCAGAGGGCATCCGACAAGGTCTTATGTCAAGGGATGAAATGTCAGTGAGAAGTTCAACGATTACCAAAAGGCCTAATTATGATACTGGATATGAGCTTATGGAAATAATGGACATGTATCACATTAACTGAGACCTTTGGTCACCTGTCGCTCTCTGTTAATTAACATCGAATCTGGAGAATTATTTGTGTGAGTGAAACTAGGCCTCAGGTGAGACTAGGCCCATTTTTGTTCGTGTATCTGTATGGACTTGGGATATGCTTGCACATCATAAGCATTTATGCATTTGCAAGTTATAAAATTCACAAACTAAGGCGTGATGATAACTCCTGACTGTCCTCTAGTTAACCTGAAGGTAAAAAATTGTGATAAATATGTAGTTTGTTGACTGATAAATCACCGCTGGTTGATGGTGGTTAGGTAACTGATCAAAAAGGTTCACATTAATTTCCATGTTGGGCATATGTTTAATATTTAGCACTTCCATCTGCTCTGAAGACAAGCAAGTGTATTGTCATACATAAATGTATGAAATCCCCCCGCCCTTCCTCTTTAACCTGTGGCTGAGAAGATTGGAAATATGATATTTATATGCTTTAATCATGTATATCTGGTATATCTGAATAACACCCAACAAATTTGATAAGATCCAAACACTGTGAGAAATAACAAGCTATTTATAAACTTTTGGGAATCAGCAAAAAGATCATTTTACCTCATTAGTGTTTAGAACATCAGATTTTTTTTTTTTCATCAGATAAATCAGGGCAAGTCTCAACTCCAAATAAATATGCACTATATTTTGCACATAGTTTCTCAAGTGTTATAAAAGATATTACGATGTGATCTGATTAAAGCATAACATTTACTTACTGATTTATCAGACAGTTGCAAAAGAAAAACACTGTTTTTCTAAGATAAAAAGAAAGTGATACTTTTAAAATAAGAACAAATAACGATTTAATAATAATAACAATAATATATGTCCTCTTGTATTCAAATAAATGAATACATAAAAACACCAATAACAATTATAAAATAATACATAAAACAGCACACACACACACACACACACACACACACACACACACACACACACACACACACACAATAAATGTATTTAATTTCCCTTTGTATTTCATAAAAGATAAATAAAATACATAATAATAATTATAATAATTGGCTTTCTTTATTCCCCAAAAAATATAAAGATATACTAGGTAAACTTAATAACTACAAATACAGCAATACAGCAACATATTAACAACAACAACAAAAAAATTCCATGAAAAATAAATACATAAAATGATACTTACCATACATACACATCCAACAATAATAACATCAAGAATAATATTAATATTAACCAATGAAAAAAAAAAAAAAAGTCTTCAATTTTACCAAATTGTAAGAGTACCGAAAGGCTTCAAAGCTAACAGACATGAGCTAAAGACCACACATCTTCGGTTTCGATGTCATGGCTTCTTTAAGCTGTATCACGGAAAGCCCCTCACATCATCAAGCGTGTCACAAAAGCACCACAAAGATTAATGAGATGTTGATTGTTTTTAAAAAAAAAAGCAATTATACATCAGGACCCCTGCCAGAATCCCGACACGTCATTGTCTGAGTTACGGTCTTTTCATTAGCTCTTTTATTTTCACTAACCCCACTAGACTCCGGTGCTCACGTTTGGGGATACGGAGATGTAAACCACACCGCCATCCGCTCTCAAGGTTGAAGGTGAGCGAATAATAGACTGGGAGGGGAAAGAGAGAGAGACAGGAGGGCGAGAGGGACAGATGGAGGAGTAGATTGGATGTGAAAGGTAGATAGCAATTGCGTGAGCGTATGAGAGAGAAAGAGAGAGAAAGAGAGAGAGAGAGAACGAGTATATGTGGGTTGGAGAAAGAAGGAAGGACAGGTTGAGAGATTAATCTAACCTATGGCGTAATGAGGCCTCGGTCTGGCTGCCTTCCTCCACAAGGAAGGCACTCCACAAATCCACTGTATTTATGCCAACACGCCATCTAGCATGTCTATTCCATGTGCAAGTGCCATCAGGCAGCTGTACCCCCACCCCCAAAAATATCAAATAATGAAATAAAGTTTAACAGAGGGAAGCCCTATTAACTAACAGAGTACTTTCTTACCCTGGTGAGAGAGATCTTGTGGGTCGAGTTCTGAAATGACAATGTGCAATGACAATGCTGCCAACTTCCCTGACAAGGGTCTTTTATCAAGCTCTGTAGAAAGCCAGGTCCCAATCATTTCATTCCTGGAGCGAGAAAGAGAGTAAGCAACACAGAAACTGTGGATTTGAAATCCAACATACGCCAACTCAAGACTCTACTTACTTCCTGTTGATGTGTATTTCAGTTGATGTCTTGTTCGACAGCGTGTGCATTTCTGGTGGTAATTATCTGTGGTGGCTCATCTCATGCAACTTGAATTGTGTCTTAAACATATTTTCAACAAAACACTGAATGGTATATTTGTGATGTATGTAAATATTCAATAAAGTGATCACATCAGCACGTATGGTTTGTCATTTGTCCTAGACAAGACACATTACACTTAAAAAATATATATACTATATATATAAAACAAACAAAGACATAAATTAATTAATTCATTACTAAAAATAAGAAAAGCAAATAACAAATGGACTAAGACTAAAATTAAAAATTAAAACTGCATAATTGCTATAGATAATATAATAGTATAGGAATAGTACCAAAATAATACTACCAGAGTCACTTTTGGCCCCATGGAATAAAAATAAAAATAAAATAAAATAAAAATAAAAAATTATAATAATAATTAATACAAAGTTTTCAAATTGGCACCAGTCAGGTCGACAGTGTTTAAAACATAAATAAATAATCAAAATACTCTGCATATTGTATATTCTGCTTGTTTGACATACAGATGTGAAGCAAAATTTTGTACCACTGAGATATCTCAGTGCACTCACCAAAATATTTAGGATGCAGTTCAAAATCATGTATTTGAACGGCATATAAAATGTCCATTCATTTGGATTGCAGTTTAAACATAACCTAATAAACTTAATGTGATGCATATTTGTCAGATTAAACTATTAAGATTTAAAATGACAATGTATTAACTTTTTGCATATATTTTATTTCATTTGAATAATCATCTTTTTAAAATGAATATTGTTTTCAAAATATGTTTTATTGTGAAAACAACAAAATTGATTCAGTTAAAAAGTATGAACATAAAATATGTCTAGCTGTTTAACAAACAATATTCTATTAGTTAAAATGTAAGAGAAATTGGATTTATCGATGATTAAAGATGCATATTATCTCCTCCCACTGTATTGTTGTGTAGTAGCAAGGAGCAAAAACAAACAAATAAACAATGCTAGATCCCACATTTGCATAATTTGATTGGCAATAATATAACACAAAATAAAATATTCTTTGTCTTGATTTCCTTTTTCTTCAAACACCGTATTTCATCTCAAACATGCTCATGCTTGACACTGTTGTATCCATGGGAACCAAGTCCACTTGATGATAAAAACATCATTAGTGTCAAAACTGTTGGTCAAGGTTGCAAATTACTTCAAAACAGACAGTCATAATTTGGAGGAAAAATAATTTTAACAGAAACATACAGTAAAAATGGTCAATGATTATTTCACTCTTTCTTTAGATCATGAAAGTTACATAACTGTAATAAATAATTAATTGATGGATTTTCATGTTTTAAGGGTAAAACAATAAAATACAAATTTTAAGTACATTTCACAAAGAAACTGCAAGTAACAAATTGAATTAAATGTGGAAATTTTAAGACTTTAAAAGTATTTTCTTGTAAAATTGTACTCCAGCAATCTTTTACAGTTTAAAAGTAAAAAGTAGAACTCACACAAACAGTCACTGTAGTTGAAGAAACACCAATGAAAGTGTTTGTTTGTGTTTGTGTCCCATATGTTCAAGACTACAAACTAAAACCTCTAGCTAGTGATAATTAAAGCAACGCAAGTGGGAGTATCTTTCATATATCAAAGTTTGATTAGTGAATTCACAAATCCTCCGCAACTGGGAGAATTGATGTATTTACAGGCCTGCAGAACTGCATGGGAACTCAGCCTTGAGCTAAATATAGATGCCCTCATAAATAGCAACTATCATTTATGCTGTATCAGAGTGAAGACATCCACCTTTCATTCCACATAAGAATTCCCCAGTCAGTGGGTGAAGGACACCTCGTGTGTGTGTTTAGATCAGCGAATCAGACCCAACGTTACCCTGAATCTGCCCTCTGATTCGCTGCTGCAGCAGAAAGTCATTTTTAGAAAGGACTAAACAGATTCTCTTTCGCAGATCTATCCAGCAAACATGTCACACAGCTCCAAATACCCAGGGCACCTTTGTGCTTCTGTTTATAGAAAGACTTGAGAGCCTTGTGATGGCATTATAAGTTGTCGCCTGAGGTTTTCCTTGTGTACCTGCTCGGTTCGCCTCCAGCACACACCAGCTGTGCACATGTTGCCTAAAGACAAGCAAATATCATTAGAAACCCCGGATCCACCACTGTAGTGTGAACTTGTAATGCCAATCCGAAAATACCACAGACGCGAATCCGTATCTGATGTACAAAAATACATTTATTTGAAACGATTCCAAAATGACAGTAGTTTTCCATAGAAATATTGAAATAAGGATGTAACAATAACCATGAGTCATGCTTTTGTGCGACAGGAGATAAGTATTACAATTATTTGTTCGTCAAAACATTATACATAAATTGTATGGCGAGTTTCTTTTCCACCAGCTTCATTTTGTTTTAATGTTTCTAGTGTCGTTATTGTTACAAAGTCATGATTTATATTACAAAGAGAGTGTCAGTGGAGCAAATAAAACCTGATGGATATCATAGAACTCCACTGAACGAGGGAGAGAGGGCTCATTAGCACACAATGGCATTAAATAAAGAAGCTAAATAGTTGTTAAATGTCAGCAAGAACTGTTCTACATTAGAAAGAGGTTCTCACGAACCTTGGATAGCAGGTTATAGAACAAGAGCTCAGCTCTCCAGACTAACCAGAACTTTTACACTGAAGGTGAAAATGCTGCATGTGCAACAAAATCACAGCCAATCAGAAAATTGTCTTGTTTGACATACAGCTGTAGAGCTCACATTTAAACCAATGAGATTTCTCAGTGAATTCAACAATATATTTAGGCCTTAAATGCAAGATTTATGTATTTGAATTGCATATAAAATTGCCTTTCATTTGGATTACACAGTTTTAACAAACTAATAAACTGGATGTGATGAATATTTGTCAGTCATACATAGGTTTTGTGCATTAAATATATATATATTATTAGCCATTTGCATCTATTGCATTTTATTTAATTTTTTTCAAATCATTTAGAGTCAGCATAAATCTGTGCATTGTGAAAACAATAAGATTTATTTTAAAAAGGGTGAGCATAAAATATGACTAGCTGTGGAATAAGCAATATTCAATTATTTAAAATGTAATAATAATAATACAAACATTGATGATAAATATATGATAAGTATTTAAAGTAATATTATGTGTATTTATAGTACTATTGCAGAAATCCAACCTTTCATTTTTCAAAAAAAAAAAATATATATATATATATATAATATATAATATATATATATATATATATATATATATATATATATATATATGTATTATTCAAGCAATTATTTAATTAGTTAAAATGCATGAAACATTGGATTTATCAATGATGAATATATACTGTACAATACAAAAATACTAATAAAAAATTGCTGCCTTAAATGTTAAAGTACAGTCAACTCAAGCTGTATAAGTAATTTCAACTTAAATTACATTGAACTTAAAAACATGAGTTGAATGTTGTATAACTTATTTGAAAAAAGTTGTAAATTGCTTAAAAAAATGTAAAAACATGTTTTCATGATTTGAAGTTGCATTTTTTTTTAAGTGTAAACCTGCTTATTGTGTATTTAAAACACATTTAGTTTATTGGTACTATTGCACAAACCTGCTTTATTTATGTATATGTACACGAATCATATTAAGTTCATTAGTTTATGTTAAAACTGTGTGATACAAATGGTTTCTAAAATTTATAAGAAATTCAAATACATAAATCTTAAATTTAAAACTTTTTTCGAATGTGGGTGCATCAAAACCCACATTCAAAAAGGGAACAACAAAACATCTGAGCTTTATCTCTTGTTGGTTTTCTGCTTTGGGCTTTTTAAGGACACATTGTTAGATTTAGGTGAGTGTGGGACTAAAGATATGAGTAAAAAAAAAAAAAAAAAAAAACAATGTCACTATTAGAGTGAGACAACAACTGTGACTAGTAGAGATAAACCGGGACGCTAAGCTAACTTGCAAGTGTTAATGAGAGCGTGTGCGACAGGATGGTAAAGTAGCATACTTCCCCCGTTCCCTCGGCTCAGGGCCTGTGTAATTGCATGCTGACTTCAGCACACTGTAGAGCCTCTGAGAAGTCCAGATTAAGAGTAAAACACTGTTTCATGTCACACAGATTTAGACTGTGTCTAAACCAGTCTCTGTAGCCCATTTTCAGTTCCTTTACGGAGGATGAGCGTATGTGTAAAGCATCTGGAGAGACTATGCTCACATTTACAAATGCAAAGCTGTTTTCAGCGGCTCTAGAGTCGATAAAAAAGGGGGAAAATGGCAAGTTAACTAACCTAAAATGTATGTGAATTTGGCCTAGATCTGTAGACTTGATTATGCACTTACTCTACAGTTTGAAAGGCTGGAGTTGGTAAGATTTTTGTATGGTTTTGTTTTTGAAGTTTATGAAGTTGCTGATGCTCACCAAATAGTATTATAATTTTAAAATAAGTTTTATTTTATTTGAAAATATTTTAAAATGTAATTTATTCATTTGATATGAAAGCTGTATTTTCAGCATCATTACTCCAGTCTTGAGCGTCACATGGCTCTTCAGAAATCATTCTAATATGCCGAGTTGACGCTTACTTAACATTTCTTATTATGATAAAAACAATTGTGCTGCTTAATATATATATATATATATATACTTTTTTGTGGAAACAGTGATACATTTTCTTGAAATATATATATATATAATTTTAATTTTTTTAACAATGTAAGTCATTACTGTCACTTTCGATCATGATTTAATGCATACTTGCTCAATAAAATTGTTAATTGAAGAATTAAAATCGTACTGACCCCAAACATTTGAATAATAGCCCAGTGCATATGGCTCAAACTCATTTTTGAATTCACTTCTGTGAAATACTTAAAATTTTGTGGTGAAACTGTTGGTGTGTCAGATTCTTCTAGAAGATCTAAATTTGAAAAAAATTAGGTCATATCGGATAGAAATCACAACATACGATAGTACATGTTAAGTTGTGGTTAGTCTGGCTGGAATATCAGTAAACTTTGGGTCTGTGATGATCAAAATAAACAGAATGATGTGAGATCTGTTCCAAAACCTAGTTAGCTGCCTAGGCAGCATTTTAAGGCGTCATAGTGCTCCCAACGCAAAGACTGTCACTTGCTTTGTTTCTAAATGTAATAACTCCCTTATTTCTGACAGTCACTGTTTCATATTTACAGTAAAATAATAATCCTTTCACATTTCAATATTCATTTTAAACCCATTAATGCCCATTTATAAATGAATCTCATAGCATTACTCATGCAATTTTAATAGCAGTGTAAATGCATTCATGGCACCTATGAACGATAAATATACCTAAATGCTACAGCTTCTGAAAACAATGTTATGGCCACATTGTAGCCTTAACAATTCAAGTGTAATAAATTCTATGTTGCATCAAATTATTTCTTTCTAAAGCTGCATTTTTATAACGTCTATTCAATGCTTTTCTCATTTAACACAGTAGTGAATTTAAATTATTTTTGGGGGATAATTTCTCAGCCCACATTGATGTTATTATGAATATAAGCGATTCAGTTCTAATTTCAATCTAATAATAATAATAATAATAATAATTGTGTGCGCTATGCTTTTTTAAAGATTATTAGAGTATCACTGTTCACGTAAGGAGCACTATTTTATGACACACTCAGATGCTGCCTAGGTAGACAGTTTCAAAACAAAGGTCCTGTTTAAGACAGCTCACTAAGCTTCAAAACAGAGAATTAATGTATGGTGCATGCATTATTTAAAATGGTAAAAATAAAAATACAATGATTTCAACACTTGTTAAAATTTGTTTAATACCAGTTAAAAAAATACTGAGGTACCTACCCATTTTGATTTTTTGTTTCATAATTTACTTGTTTTAATAATATAACATCTGATTGTTCTGTTTCACATAGGGAAAAAAATGTTTGAATAGAGCTCTCTATTCATAGAACATATATTTTACATGGAAATAATGAAGCACAATGTTTTGGTTTGTAGTATGTCGCTAATTGAGTAGAACGGGAATTAATTGTTTGGGGAGTTATTTTGGCCAAAGTCACTAATATTCTGATATATTGCTATACATTTACATTCACAATGGAATCTAAGAAACCTCCTGCTTATTATTCATGAATTATATTCATTGGTGTGACACAGGCAATCAACTCCAATACAAAATGTCTAACCATATCGAAACACTGCTCTCTATAGGTTCAACTTTAAATCTGAGGTCAAAATCCAAAATGGCAACATTAAAGCATATGCAATATGTCTTTACTCTTTTTTTTTGTTTTGTTTTTTGTGTACAATGGATGAATAAAAAAAAAATCTATTTACAGCACTGGCTTATCTACAGCACATCAATGAATCACTGTTTGGATTCGTAACACCCTCTTTCTGAAATGTATAGCAGACTGTGTCCATTGAACTTCAGTCTTCACTATTATATTTACAGTATAAGGATATGAAATGAAATACACTTGCTGTATATACAAAGAAATTAAATCTTGAGACCTTCTGAGAGTATTGTACAGTTCAATGGTTTTTTCAATCCCTGGGAGATGACACACCTTAAAAAATGTATGCAAAAAAAAAAAAAAAAGGCTGTTATCTTTGTTATAAATTAATTTTCAATTCTAAATGATCAATACACATTATTCAGAAGGCATTCTTACTTGTAAGGCATTCACTTGTGAAGGAAAATTATTCCGTAAGCCATTTATCTACAAAAAAAAAAAAAAAAAAAACTCGGAATGCAGATGGATGGTATATATTTGAGGAGCTTCCAATAAATTACATTTAGCTGAAGGTATGGTAGAGTTAAAGTTAAATTATATAACATTTTCCAGAGAGATATCAAGCTCTATAGTGTTCGTATATCAAGAGATTTATTCCACAAAACATTCTCAGTGTTTGATATTTCATGGATTTTACTTAAGTTCCAGCTCCAAAAAAAAGCTTTACTATAGAGACATGATTCTTAATAGTTACTGTATATTCCCTCTTTATAGAAGTACAAAAAGCTTGCCTTCAAATTGATGTTTTATCACAGTGCTTTTGGAAAGGTATCCCACTTCATGACTGAAAAATTCACATTTTAGTCCATATCTCGTCGCCTTTAGACAAAGGCTTGATAAATGAGATAAATGTGTTATTAAAAGTTAAAATGTATCAACAACCACCAATTTAGAAGATTGCAGAGCAGGATTGCTTACATGAAGAAGGCTAAGCTGTAATATAGAGAGGGATATAAACACTGTTGGCTTTTTTTGCATGCTTCAGCTGCAATTTTGTTCCCTCAGTTCAAGTTCTGACAAATATAAAAATGAGATGACCTACTGAAAAATTAAGTTAATATAGTCACTAAATGAATTCACTCTTCACAATGTGTGAAAAATCAATTTGAATAGTTAAACGAACTTGGCATACATAAGTTCTGACCCAAAAAAAAATCAGAAGTTTGTGATTTACTAAGTTCCACTTTTTTTTCCCCCAAACCATGTCAAACTGATAAACTGACAAATATAATTCAAAAATGCACCAGGCAAGTGGCTTTGCCACCAATTTTCCATTACCCTTACAGAACAACATTTTTTTTTTGGAATTTCAAATGTTGGTAAATTGGTAATTTCTCAACCAAGCATGTTTTCAGTGACTTGTACAGTAGTTCAATCTATTCTCATTTTCCACGCAGATCATAACAAACAAGACACCCATGCAAATCTGAGCTCCTTAGAAAACTATGAACAATGACAGTGTTTTGAAATTACAAAAAAAGCATAAAGGAAAAACTGTCAACCTTTAAAATTGTGATACCTCTGTACACATTATTACAATACGCCTCCGCCTTCTTTCTTGATGTTTTCAGACACTCGTGCAGTTCGGGATCTCCCTTGTGCTTTCGCAGGTGTTGATCACACTGCCTACTCGCCGAAAACACAGAAATGACACATTAGCCTTCAAAATTCTACCTCAACAAACAAAATTGTCTGTATTTATTTTCTTAACACATGTCCCAGGATGATTACTCAGAAAAAAAAAAAACTTGCTTTCAATTTTAATAACTTCCTGAAATGACTTTTCTTCAACCCAGACCTACTTTCCACTATTCAGTGAACTCTCAATGGATAAAATCAAGTCTCAACATGACTTCAAGTTGGATAAATGGTTCGCTTTGAAATGCATAACATTACAGAAGATAAATGCATAGCTAATGCCATTTATGTTGTCTTCAAATGCTTGATTATACGCTCAACTATATATTACTCAAGTATAAATGAACAAACTAGATGTTTTCAGCATTGAAGTCATTAAATATTTATCCTCATGAAAGCAAGCAAAATGAATGTAAAGCAGGCTAGAAACTGAACCATTAAGTAAGAAATCAAGCCAAAAAAACCTCATGTTTCATCCTCTTATTAAACACCCACAGAAAGAGTGGTGGGATTTATTTTCTGCGTGGCACCGAATGTTGCATGTTTATTCATCACAGTTGTTGTTATCACACTGACCCCAATTTGACCCCTTTTATAGTTTAATCAGTGTTCTTTTATAATCACTGCTTAACAGCACCAATTAAATATTAATTTGCAGTTATTAAGCAATTACATGATCACAGACGCATCCACTTGGGAAATAAGGACACTTGGGCCCACTGTAGATAGTTCTCATTAGCATGCATTATGTGTCCAATTGTAAACTCTCTTGATTCCAAAGGCTGTATTTTGGTCTGATGGTTTTCACTGTGTAATACTAAAAGCTGAATGATTCATATTTTAGTGTAAAACACAAAGCTTCCCACCGCAAAAGTCGTTTTATAATAGCATGCAGGTTTGTGAATCAAATAGTCTTTAGGCTGAAAAAGACTAAGGCTGGAAAAAAAATCACTTTTCCTATCATGTAATTTCTACTTGAGAACTACCCAGACTTAGAATACAAGAAAAAAACTTGTATTCATAGATGTATCTGGAAAAGTTGGTATTATGTTCACTAAGCTCCACCTTAAAAACATTACTGATCAATCCTACTTTAGCATCTTTTATCATGTACAATATCAGACAAGCTTTTGCTCTTTTCTGAAGTACTGTACACCAAAGGAAGGAATTTTACAGAAATGATAGAATGCATTCAGCGGATTACATATAGTGAATAAATAGTGAATAATGGAATAGTTAAGCATACAAAATAGCAAATATGCTTTTCTCTGAAGTTTTATGTTGTAAATATGAATTTGTAATTTTCTAAAAAATGTCACTCACGTTTGGCACGGGCCTCCAGCTCTTTCTCCATCAGTTCTTTCTGGGTGGAGAACTCACTCAGGGTGATTTTTGGTGTGGCGTCATTCTGGCCAACTGTGCTGATCATCTCCTGCTCTTTCTCATGGTTCACCTCTGCATAAATGTTAATCCAAGGGATTTTTCTGCAGAACAAGTTTTTGTTAAAAAAAATATCAAATAAAAAAACATGAGCATTAACAATAATAGTTTTTTATTTTATTTTTTAAAAGGTGTAATTTCTGAGCCACTAGATAAACCAAATGGAATTGCAATGTGTTGTTTCAATTCAGAAATCTCAAATCAAATTACCAAAAAAGTCAAATGTGAAAAAATACTGCATGTTTATTTTGGTGCCTATTTCAGTGGCAAATTAGCATAACAGGCACGACAACACAAAATGAGGGATGTGCGCATGCACACTTACAACAAGTGTGACTGTAATCACAATCCTTTATTGTATTCCTGAAATAATGACAGTAATAATTGTTGAGTATATTTAATAACTTCTGGAGAAGAAATTGCCCAGGCAATCAGAGGTACTGAGAAGCCATGCGGCACAAACCGGAATGAATTATAGAGATGTTTTTGTAATTCCCTGAAATTTCATGGCATGCTTTCCCAACACACTAACCACACTGTAATGTGTTTGCCATTTTCCAAGCTCACTTTATACTTTTATGAATTAGAATAAGTGTCTTTGCTTTTATTTTTATTTTTTTTTATTTTTTTCAAATTACTATTAATTTTGTGAGCTAATTGCTTTGTTTTTCCAAGTGTAACATTTCCATAAATACGCTTCCTTTTTAAATTACTTGGGGGGAGAAAAATTATATCCATTATTAATGATTGTTTCAACATTTCCATGAGTCTTTTCCATTTTAATGATTTTGAGACCAAATAAATTATTCAAAGCTCTACAAAACAGTTTTCCAGTAGAGGAACCATGGCTGCATATTAAACAATTCATTGATATTTCCCTGCACTTTCAGGAAGCAGGAATGTTTTTTTTTTTTTTTTAACGTTTCTATATCCAAACTAATAACTAGATTTTACAACTAGCATGAGAAAAAAAGCACTCTCAAAACTCCCAGATACAAAGGAAAGTCACTGCCGATTCCATCCCATCAAATCTTACTTTATATTTCATCTTTATATATAGATAAACAGAAACGAGAACTATGGTGTGCATGAAAAGAATGAAGTTCAATGGCTCGAGTCCTGGTAAAAAAAGAATAAGTGAAGTAAAATCTGTTTGCATGGATGTACCTCTTAAATTTGTAGATAAGAAATACAGCTAAACCCAAAAACACCACAGACAGAAGCATCAGCATAGCAGAACTGCTGTGTCTCGGGATGGAGTCAACCAGTGGAGCTGTGACAAAGACAAACACAAGTGTTACTCCACACTGACTCTTTTTAATAAGAAAATCAATGTCTTTTATATGTTCATATACACTGCCATTCAAAAGTGTTGGGTAGGTAAGATAAGATTTAGTTTGTTGAAAGAAATTAATATTTTTATTCAGCAATGATGCATTAAATTAATCAGTGAATAATGTTACAAATTATTTCAAATAATTGCTTTTCTTTTGAACTATTCATCAAAGAATCCTTAAAAAATAATGTATCATGGTTTATACAAAAATACTTCTTTTTTTTTGTCCAATAACAATATTGTTTCAGAAAAAAACATATCAGTCTAAAAATGGCATTTCATGCAGATCTAAGACCTTTTATCACAAGTGAATTAAAGAAGAACTGATCTTGAATCATTATACAGAGCATCTCCTGTGACAGTTTCCAAAAACCCCCTTCAGCTCTCTCAGAGGGACTTCTGCCAGTTGTTGGCATCCCTTCAAAATCGTTCATGGGAGCCTTACACCCACTGGCTGTATAGTTCCCCAGTGACTATGTTGAAGAAAGACAGCCCCATGAATCCGCTGACCTTTTCGAAAAAATCCTGAATGCTTTCAAGAACTTTCGACACAAAAAGTGCCAAGGAGGCGGCCAATGTTTCTCTGTAAAAGTGCATGGGTAATAGCACAAACCATGAGTCATATATCAGTTAAAGAGTTTGCTCACTACTAGTCGATGCTATTATCTCTGCAAGGAATCAGTAACCATTACCAAGTTACAACAGAAAATGTTAAAGAAGCCAAATTATATAAATGTGGCATATGGTGGTAAACAAAATGGTTAATACTGAATACAGGGTAAATTAGAAAGAATTCAGTAAAAGCATACATGAAATCTTTTTATGGTATTCTGGTTCCAATTCAAATTATTTATTCATCTGGTCAATGTGTTTATCCCAAAAACAGTATTATAAGTATGTGTGTTCAATTGGCATCAAACAGATGACTCTTTCAACCACCAATTTCTACTAGTTTAGCTGCAGGAATTGATTCCATTTAATTTGGCTTCTTAATGAGTCTTTAGTTCATATAGCAATAGCAAAAATGTATATATATATTTTTTTTAAATTAAATACTTAATGTTATGAATGTGAATATTTGAGTAAAAATGATCCTGTGAACAACTGTGACGATCAGTATTGACAGTTCAGTGAGAGAATCAAGAATCAAGTTGTTAGATTGACTCAAACTGAAAAATATTGTTTATATATTTAAAAATGTAATTTCTGTGATGGCAAAGCATCATTTATCTTTAGTCTTCAGTGTCGCATATTGCAAAATCATTCTAATATGCTGATTTGATGCTCTTATTAGCAATGTTGAAAACAGTTGTGCTGCTTAATTGTTTTTGTGTATATCATCATTTTTTTTCTTCCTCAGGATTCTTTGATGAATAGAAAATTAAATTATTTATAAATAGATATCTTTGTAATATTGTAAATGTTGTTACTCTTACGTTTGATCATTTGAATGCAGCCTTAAAGCACTGATTTCTTTAATAAAAGAATCAAGTGTAGTGTAACTCTTTCTTCTTTTTAATCAAAATGGCACAAAAGTCATTCATACCCAGTGTTTTGCAACCAGATCTGAATATGAACTGGTTCTTGATTCCCAATCAAAACAATAGACCAGAAAGCCTTATTCTTTTCAGTGCTGACTGTGAGTGTTTTTTCTTCTTCAAAAGTGGGGAGATCTTGCAAGCTATGATTGCTGGAGAGCAATTATCCAATTATCTTCCATAAGGCTTTCAGCATCACTGGTGGAGCATAAAAGCCCAATCTTTCAGCAATTTATAGTGCTGACAAGTTTCTGGTCTCAGGAAAGCAATCAACGTAATTACCCAGGAGAATCGAGGGAACAGTATATAGCACCCAACAGAGGCTAGAGAGGGAGATCAACTGAAATGCCACTGTGAAATGTAATCCAATATAAGCAGTTGCACAGTACAGATGTCAACTAAATCATATCAAAATAGTTACATACAGTATGTAGCATGACAGTTTTGTTACCTAAAGTTAATTGTGTGGTATAAACGATGACCCGGGAGCCAGGTTTCAACTCGAACTCCACAGAGATCTGATTCAATGCATTGACCAAGATTTCTGAGATCTAGGAAGAAAACAGCATGCAGAAGAGTTAAATACAGACTTGTCATCTACATTGCCTGAAAAAAAAAAAAAAAAGTAGTGCTTGGTCACAAAGATGCTATGTGTTTTGTGCATGTAGCTATATGCAGTTAGTAAGGTATTATGGGGTAAAATAAAATAAAATAAAAATAAAATAAAATAATTATTTAAGGTATCATTCATGTCAATATAGCACAAACTATGCTGCATAATTTTAGGTACTGGGGCAGTACCTTTTCAAAATGTACATAGTAGTACCTAAAAGGTACCATCCCACTGACAGCTTTTGTACCTATTTATCTTAGAGTTTAGCATCCATAAACCATATTCTGCACTCTTGTTTGTATCAAATACAGATCCTGCTTTGACATAAGAGTGGAAATTATGCACATTTTAATCTATAATGTCAGACTTTGACAACCCGCAGTGCGACACACATACCCCATCCCTCGTATCAAGCAGGACGAGTTCCAGTGAATGCCCAAATGATTTGTTACAGCTCTTTCTGCAGCTTCAATTACAATAAAATTGGCCAAATAGTAAAATGTGTTGTTATTTTTAAGAGTGTAATTTGCCAGTTGTGATTACGCCTGTGAGATATTAAAGAGTAGAGCTTAATTTTGTGAAATGGGAGTGTCAGTAGTGTGGGGTTGTGATAATTTGGGTTGTGGATCAAAGAGTTTAAGGGTTTATTTAAAACCCTAAACAGTTATAATGTCTCCACAAGCACTACTATTCAACATTTCACCCTCAAAAATGTAAATTCGAAAGCCCCTACTGTAAAAGACTCTTGTTGTGACACGTCCTTGTCATGTAAGCCTAATTAGACACGGGTCTTTCTGCTACAGATAATAATGCCTTTAAAGTTAAAGACAAAAACAAAAGAAAATAGGTAATAGGTGGAAATGTCAAACAATCCCCTTCAGAATATTTTTGACACGTCGTCTCTTTTTGCGGTGACAATTACTTTCATTGTAGCCCCGGGTAGAAGCTGCTCTTTTATTCTGATAAAGGTCCATCATTCTCAAGCGCATTTCAACCTTGATCATTAATGAGAAACCATAAAATTTGCATCAGATCTCACGTCTAACCTGCTCCAGATCCTCCTCGGTCCGTTTTCTGCCATCTGATTGGTTCCTGGGAGGAAGCAGGAAGAGTTCGGCCGCAGTCGGAATGCCAGGAAACACAGCCACCAGCAGTTGTTCTTCCGGAATGTCAGCGACCTGGGTGGCGCAGGACAAAACGACACTAATTACATAAGGCTCAGTGATTTATATGTTACCGTCTCCCGCATTTACGAGGGTTACATTCATTTTAAATGAGGCTGATGGCTTCCAGTAAATCAGATTTGATGTATACAGAATGAAACCCGGCCAAGAAATTATTAGACGTAAGCGTGCGAGTGCAAATGGTTCTACACACGTTGAATTCCTAAAAACCTCAATCAATATCTTAGTCAGAGATCCACTACAAAGCCCAAAGGTCTAGAAATGATGGGCTGCCGCAAAGCCAATAAAGGAAAACCCACCTTGTATTCTCCCAGGGATACTCACCAAAGGCCATTTCCCTCATAAAGAGGAAATTATCCGACCTCAGGTAAATAATCTTTGTCTTATCTGGTACTACCACACAGGGCTTGACCGGTTATAAGACATCAGCTCAGGAATAGACAACCTAAGCATAATTTACAATGAGCAATGCGGCCAGAGCCGAAGCAGTCTTGCGAATCAATACTCTGAGTCTAAGTTTGTACTCACTGCTGCAATATTGGAGAAAGAAAAGCCCTGGGGCTCATTGAAGGATTCAGCCTATGTGCAACTGCTACTGATATTCTTAATGATTAATGCACATCTCCAAACTCCAGCCTTTATTTCTTTCTCAACATGCTAGATTCGACACACACTCCATCTGCTTGCGAATTAAGGTCCAAAAAGGTAATTAGACAGCAAAAGAGAGACATAATGTTGCAATGCTCTTAATTACACCCTGCTAATAGCTTAAGAGTCATTGTTGTAATTAAATCACTTCTTGTCAAAACATTCCCTTCCCAGACCGAAGAACTGCAGAATAACATTAAAAAGCACAGATGCAATAATCCATTATAGCAGAGGACAAAGTTGTTATTAAAGAGGATGTTTAGACATCTGTTGTGTTTTCTGTCATTGCAGTTCATCTTTCCCTATTTAAGTGCTTGGCTGTGTCTATTATTGACTCTCTGCTAGAATGCAAATATAGCTTTACAGGCGAATTTAAACAATTCAACACTTCTAGTATTTTTCATTCAGATGTATAGTGCTATAAAAAAATCCATTATTGTCATCTTTACAGAGAGCATCCATTGTGTAAATGTTTTCTTGGAAGCCAAGGCATCAATGTGAAAGTCATTGGGCAGTTTTTAAAGCACAACACTCACAGATTAACAATTTACTGCAAATAATTACGAAGTGAGAAATTTGCACAGCATGGGCTGGGTTTTTGCTGGAGAATGTGCCGAAGTGCCGAACACTCTGGTCATGCTGAGAGTCCATATTATGTCTGGATGTGGTGCAAATGGAAATGCAGTTGGTCCAGTGACAGGAAGTCACACTCACCTCTATATATAGACTGGAGGTTTGAAGATGAAAGTGTCGTCCTGTTACTGGAGGAACTGAATTTACATTTGCACCAAATCTAGACATATTTACCTAAAATGATATACATATAAATACACACTACCAAAGTCTGGGGTCAGTAAGATTTTTGTTGTTGTGGTTTTTCTCTTATACTTACAAAAGATGCATTTATGTTGTTCAAAAATACAGTAAAACTAACACTATAAATAAATAAATATTTTCAATATTTTTTTAAATCATATTTATATATTTTAATATTTTAGATGATATTTTAGAAATATATTTTAGCTGAATTTTCAGCATCTTTACTTTAGTCTTCAGTGTCACATGATCCTGAAGAAATGATTATAATATTGTGATGATTCTAATATTGCTCAGTGACATTTCTTATCATTATCATTGTTGAAAACCATTGTGCTATACATATATATATATATATATATATATATATATATATATATATATATATATATATATATATATATAATAAGTGCCCCTATTATGCCATTTCCAATATTACCTTTCATGCAGTGTGTAATGTAGCTGTATGTGATTGTAAACGATCTGCAAAGTTGTAAAATTGAAAGTGCACAATAAATGAAGTTATTGTCTCCCAAAATAAATAATCGACCATGAACAGCTGAAACGAGTTGTTAGTAATTCAAATCCCACTTCCGTGATGGCTACACGTCACGGGTAACACATTTGCATAATGCGTACCTATGTTCTACGTTGGCCGGCCGCGAACAACTTGACCCTGCCCACAAACACCTCATTCAACATGTCTGTTCAACATGGGATTCATAAAATGCCTGCTGTTGACAAATGTATCAGTATCCTGTTTATTTGGACCAGCTGCTCCACTGAATCACAACCTATAAGTATGATAAATAATAGATGTTTTGCATAGAGCATCCAAAATACAGAACTATTGAAATAGGTGTATTGTTTACGACACGTGCTGTACGCCGTAGACCAAACACAACAGACCATCTGACCAAACAGAGCAGACCAGGCTCATGGAAAGGAGGGGTTTAGAGAGACTGAATCTTTGAACTGCTTCGAACGAATCGTTTGAGAATTCACTGGACAATGTGGTCATATTAAATGCATATTTTGAGAAAACGAAAGTGTTTTTTCACCTTGCATGCATGTTAACCTTTTGTAGGAGACTCCCAAACCCATATTAGGAACCGTAAAAATGTCATAATAGAGGCACGGTACAATTTTATTTATTTTATTATTATTTTTTTTTAACAATGCAAAAGTCTTCAATGTTACTTTTTTTTCAATTTAAGGCATCCTAGCAAAATAAAAGTATTAATTTCTTATAAAAAACTTAACACTTTTATGAAGCCATTAAGTTAAAAAAAAAACATAATAAAAGTGGTCCATACAACTGATATGCCATATTCAAAATCTACTGAAGTCAATTGCTTTTTATTAGAAATTATGTTGGTATTGGTAACACCCTCTCTCCCCTGAAATGCCACTATGAAATGATTTGGCACTTGTGCATATCATTACTCCATGTAAAATATTGTGAAGTTTAATGGATCATTGATGTCACAAGTACTAAAGGGTATTTGTGCCTACCCCACCTCCCCCCATGATATCATATTCTCTCTATACCATACCCATCAATAACAGTGTCAAAAAAGCCTAAAATAATAAACAAAACTTTGTCCTTCTTTCAGTATCAAAGTCTTTGTGATTCAAGTCCTGTGCTGACTCGGAGGCACTGGCTCTGCCTTTAACCCCTGCTACTGAAACCTTTCATTCTCATCTCCTCGGGCTGTTATACCACTATCGCCCCGGTGCACCAGAACAGACAGCCGCCTCCACTCACCTCTCCTGCCCATTGCCTCAAACAGCCGTCTTAAATGGACCTTGACTTTGATTATGTCTGAGCCTCGCTCTCCCTCTCTTTTTAATACACTGAGCTGTTTATCAGCGGCAGTATGGATAAAGTGTATCGGCTTCCTCTAGGGTACCACGGGAAGTGCTTTAAATGCAAGAGGATAAATGAAAGGAACGGGAAAAGGCGAGTCTCTTTACCATGAGAGCTCAATATTAAGCCATTAGGATTTGAGCTTGATGTTGAAACAAAGAGGGGAAAAAGTTGGAAGAGGACAGTTTTACTTCTGGTGAATTCTGGGTAAAGCCAGGGAATCTGAGGCCAGAAAGATAATGAGAGCGAAAGAGCACATGTAGAAGACGGAGGTGCGTTTACGAGCAGATGTGAGATCAGTAGCCTCTTTGTGCTCAGCTGGTCCGACTTTGTTCTCAGGCAGATTCTGTTCTGTATGACGGAGTTTAGATTTAAGTGTGATATTTAGGGATTTCTGTATTTTTGTGTTTTATGTCTGAAACAGAGAGAGAATATGGCTGGTTTGATGAGCACAGTCTTCCTAACGAAACAGGAAGCTGAAAAACCACTTCAAACCAGACTAAGCTGGTTTTATGATCTTAGCTGCGCTCTAATGGTCTATTGGCCGGGTTTAGAGGGGTTTTGGGTACTTTGGGCAATGTGAGCCCGGCTGGCTGCACCTCTAAACCAACTACACTATTGTAAACCTTCTCAAGACTAGCAGACAAGCTAGCTTCTGGTCTGCAAAAAGTGCATTAAAAAATAAACAACACGTGATAAATTTATATACATTACCATTACCATACATTATTTATTTCAAAGAAACGTCTACTTTTATTTAGCAAGGATGCATTAAACTAATCAAAAATGACAGGTAAATCTCGATTTTTATTTCAAATAAATTCAGTTATTTAGAATTTTCTGTTCAAGAAAAAAATTATCAGTTTTCACAAAAACATTAAGCAGCACAACTGTTTTTAACATTGATTAAAAAAAAAAAGCTTTTTAGCACTAAATCAGCATATTAGACTGATTTCTGAACGAGCATGTGACACTGAAGAATGTTGAAAATTTTGTT